>ML331040.1:1015-45429 GCA_005239505.1 Nicotiana paniculata | reverse complement strand
ATCATGTTCGTTTGTTAATCCCTTTAATCATTTATTGTGTGCTAGTATTGAATCCCTGATTCTATGTGATTTTTACTTGAATCTCCGATTTTCCTGCCCTATTGTGTGTTTACTTCGTGTACTCACAAGAATCGGCATTACTATTGTTTAAACCCCTAGTTTCCTGTAACTGAACCTCTCATTGATCTTTTGTGATGATTTCCTTACTGATCTACAACCTTTAAATTATTTCCTTGCCTTATTTTGGTCAAATATGCTGTCACACGGAGTCTTATATTATTTCCTTAATTAAAATATTCTTAACCTAGCCTCAATTGCATGTCCCATACTTGTACTATGATAAGTTATTTCCTTATATGCTATATGCAGTCACATATGGGAACTTTTCTTATTTGTTATTTTCCTACTAACCGTTTGAACTTAACCCCTTCAATTAAGGGATACCTATACTGATTTTGCATTGATTGATACGCAGTCCCTTAATTAAGGGTTAGCTTTGATTCCTACCTTACTTACCATCTATTTTCAAACTATATATATACACTACTCTTTCATTAAGAAAAATAGAACAACTAATCTGTTCAACTCTCTCTCACAACTAAAACTTACTCTCTCTTCTGTGCTACTTGCTACTATTCTAAGTTAGCCGGCTGCAAGACAAGGCTAACTATTGTGCATCTCTTACTTACTTCTTTGTGTTTCTATTTTTTTCACTCCACTGGTATGTTCTAATTCAGATTTTAGTCCTCAAACCAACATGTTTCTATTACTGTTGCAATTTATTTTGTTTCTAATCTGCTTCTATTTACTATTCTGTTGTTCAACATGTAACTAAGACCCTGAATCCCCTCTACCTTTTAAGTTATGCTCTACTTGTCAATGACCAACATGTTTCTATATACTTAGCACCTGCTTCTTATGTGAATCCCCATGCCTATTACTGGTACATTCGTTTGATCATGGTCTTAGTTGTTTGGTATTGATATGTTAATCTAATCCGGTACTTTATTGTACCTCTGATACTCTGAACCCTTAGGAGATTCTGATTGTATGCCTATATGTGTTTCTGCCTACTACATGCTTACCCTTACTTGCTTTGTATTTGTCCCTCAAATCCCATTACCCCTTCTTGTGATGGTTGGACTATTCATGGTCCTCTGTGATGTTGAATTTGGTGTTCCTGCCCTTTTGGTGGTTAAACTTCTTTGTTATAAAACTATTCCAATCATGTTTCCCTCTTCAAAACTGTTTTCTCACTTACCCTTTTCAAAATTGTTTCTTACTTAACCTTTTCAAAACTTTGTCAAGCACTCTCACATATACTCTTAGAAGTCTAGGTTCTGCCCCATGTGTGAGCATTGCCTTGGGACCCTTGAGCTCCCTCTGAACTTTGACACACAAAGGCTGGCCATTCCACACTGCACTTACTCTATTTTGGCTATGAAATCTCGGTGTGAGCACTGCCCAGGAGCCTTTGAGATCCTTAGTGAACTCTGACACACCCGGATTATGAGAAAGGCTGTGAAATAATACTTGTCATTGAGGACCTGGAGACTTGAGCCCATTATGAAGGCTCCCTATAGTTAAATTCTCATTTTCTTATTTTTAGTTCCTATTCAATGGTCTATAATTGTCACGACCCAAAATCCATAGGTCGTGATGGCGCCGGACACCACTGTCAGGCAAGCCAAATCCTTAATTAGTTGAAATACATTCATGTTTTAACATTTCGAAACTGTTACCTTTTCTTGCATTTCATAATCAAATAAATAATTTTTTGTAAATTAAATGCGACAGCAAATCAATTCAGTTTAATAAAATAAATTCCAACACATCCCCAGAACCCGGTGATACAAGTACATGAGCAACTTCTAAGAATTTTACAAATACTACAAAGCTTGTCTGAAATACAATTTGGAAAAGGGATTTAAAATAAAAATAATACGGTAGGAGGGAGACTCTGTTAGCTGTGGAACGCCTCCGGATGATGCAGCCCGTCCAAGTCTCCAAATCAACCACTGTGCTATGTAGGTACCTGTGCAACAAAATGCACAGCAAGTGTAGTATGAGTACGAAAACAACGTGTACCCAGTAAGTATCCCGCCTAACCTCAGAGAGGTAGTGACGAGAGGTCAAATTAGACACTTGCTATAAGTCGGATAAATCTAATCAAGTGAGGTGCTAAGCATAAGTATCATAATCAATTAAATAATAATCAGAGATAAGAAATACCAATTCGTTCCACATTTTACAAATAAATCCTCCTTCAATTTTAACTAGCAACTCAAAATGTACTTAGGCCAATAAACATGTATAAATCACAGGAAAATGCGCAGCATTTATCATGCGCAACAAATGCCGAGAGTCGAACATCACGGACCAACAATAATAAATTGTGCACTGCCGAGGGTCGAACGGCTCGAACCATAGATGCATCTATTTTCCCCGCTCGCGAATCGATCATGCGACGCGACAACATAATAATAATAAAACTAACCTGCTCGTGAATCATACCTGCGACTCAGGTGCTCATAAGTACACATAATAACACAGTGGATCCAAATTTCATCAGGAAAGTAGTTTCTCAAAGAAGTGATAAAATTCTCTTTAGGTGAACATGAAGATAGTATTTAAGTCATTTCTGGAAATTCATTTGTCAAGTTTAATAAGGTTTTAAATATTACCGTTTCATCCGGAACACAATTATACAAGGAAGGTCCATTTTCTTCTCAAGTGATTAAGGAAAATAAACTCTGACCTTCTTAAGTATTCAATTATTAACTCGATAATATCATTAGGCTAGTCTCATACATAAAATCACAGGTACACCAAGTAAGGCATGCAAGTGGGTCCTAGACTACCCGGACATGGCATAACAGTAGCTACGCACGGACTCCCGTCACCTCGTGCGTACGTAGCCCCCGCAAGTAATAGCTTATATTCATTTAGTTCACCTACGGGGACAATTCCCACTCACAAAGTTAGAAAAGAGACTTACCTCGCTCCGAAACTTCATAACCGGCTTCCAAGATCTCCCGACGACTCCAATTGATGCACAACGTTCAAAACTATCCAAATAACGGTAAATCAATGAGAATATACCCTAATATTCGCCAAAAATTCAGATTATATAAACTCCCATCTCCACTAAAGGAATTGACCAAAATGCCCTCGGGCCCACGTCTCAAAAACTGACGAAACTCACGAAATCCGACAACCCATTCGGATACGAGTTCAACCATGGAAAAATTATCGAATTCCGACATCGGATTGGCTTTCAAATCTTAAATTTTTATTTTTGGAAGACTTGCTAAAAAATAGATTTTTCTTCAATAAATTCATGGATTCATGATGTAGATGAGTATGAAATCATAAAATATAATCAATATAGGATAAGGAACACTTACCCCAATGTTTTCCCGTGAAAATCGTCCTAAAATCGCCCAAAAATTGCCCAAGAACCGTGCTCCCAAAATCCAAAACGAAATGAAGGAGATGAGCATTTTTGGTCCTTAAGTTTCTGCTAAGCCGTCACTAAAAGTCCACTAGAAACAGCTTTACCAGCCCATGTTCAATCGATCATAACTTTCAGTACAAATGTTCAACTAATGAATGGTTTAACTTTTTGAAAACTAGATTTCAAGGGCTACAACTTTCTTGTTTTCCAAAGTTTTAGATTTCTTATATATTTCGAGAAATAAGCTTCCAAAGTAGGCTCCTCGCATTAGAAATTTCTGGGGAAAATACAAAAATAGCTTTACCAGCCTTCATTCAATCGATCATAAAATTATAAATATCCAAATGGAGAATGACTTATCTTTATGGAAACTAGAATGCAAGTTCTATAACTTTCATGTTTTGCAAATTTTCAGATTCCTTATAGATTTCGATCTGTAAGCTTCCAAAGTCAGCTCTTCGATGCACCAGCTGCTGCTTTCCTGCAGAAATTTTAGCAGTTATATAGCCGAAATCCCTTCCGTAAACCTTCCGAAATCCACCCGAGGCCTTCGGGACCTCAACCAATTATACCAACATGTCCCAAAACATGATACGAACTCGTTGAGCAATAGCAGCTATGTTTAGGTACAACATGCCATGCACTAGATATCATGCTACTTAGGCTCATATATACAGATTTCCTTTTAGCATGTCATCATTCATTGCCCTCACTTTGATATCCTGCCTATAGGACAAATAATTAAGTAAATTGCTATGATGTGATTCTGCTCATATAAACATGTTCTGAAACTTCATTAGAAGTCCGGTCCTAGGATAAATAATGTTAACTGAAATCATGTCTCCCCATGCCTACGCACTTAGAGATCCTGTTCTAGGTAAACAACATTAAAAAATATATCACCTATGCTATTCCTGAAACTGTGCATAATGCTGTGATTTTATGTGCATTTAGAAACCCTGTTTAAGTTATTATGCATCATGCTGCATTAGACATCATGCTATAGGATCGTACTCATTTAACTACACTTAGTCTAAATACAGATATCTAAAACAGTCCCCTGTTCTAAACAACTAGTAATTAGTCCTTGCACATCTTCAACACCGAGAACTTCATGTTATCCTACACCTAGGAAAGTCTTAGGTAATCAACTTAAAAAATAAAATCAAAATTGTCTTTGTGATCATGTTTAACTGTCAGCATGCTTAAAACCAGTAGGCAAGCCTGATTCAGACTTCCTCTCTGAGTTATGCAATAAATCTGTCTTTGTGTTATCACCTAGATACCATGCTTTAGGATTCTGAATTAATATGGACCTTAGTTGTGTATGAGGCATGTTGTTTATGTGTACTATGTGTGGAGGAATACTTTATCCTTTATCTACTTTCCATGCTTTCTCTTTATCTGCAGTCTTACTTGTTTTGTTATCTGTCGCCCTAGAATTTTTATCTTTAAAACCTGAGGATCTGCCTAGCACCTCCCTTTAGGACAGGAGTCCTAATTTCCTCCGGGACTGATAGGAAGGGACGGGTAATAGCATGCAATAGAGGACGATTCCAACACTCATTTTTAATAACCTTACAGGGTGGGAAGGGTAGATATGGATATGATGACCGGTGCGCTAATACCACGTGTATCCCCTCTTCGAGGAGTGATTACCGGGTATTGCATTGATGTGATCCATATTATTATAAACCTAGGATACCCTTTATATGCTTAGATTGTAACCCTTTCAAAATCTAACCTTCTTTACTATTTTCAAACATCTGCATGCTTAAGACTTAAATCCCCTATTATTTGAGCCTTTATTTGTTATTTGCTAATAACCACACTTGTGGATCCTGAGGGTTGCCTAACACCTTCCCTTTAGGATAATTTCAATCCCTTACCCAATCTCTGGTTAGCAACGTAGTTTTATTTGAACCCCTTAGGCTCCCTAACACACCGTTATTTGAACCCCTTAGGTTCCAAACCCCTTTCCCAAAAGGAACAAGTTGTCTCAACCAATGTCATAAACCCCTTTCAACCGGCCCTGAAAGGAGCGCTTGGGGAAAAAGAGGGGCGCGACAGCATGGCGACTCCGATGGGGATATCTAGGCTTTTACCATTTCAAATTGTTTCGTGAATTTGTGGCTTTATTTTTTACCTGCACCCTTTCCTATTCCTTTTACATGAAATTAATTATTTACTTCAGGTATTTACTTTTCTTCAAAGACAAAACTAACATGTCTCTTTGTTTTCTTTTGTAATTGCTTTAAATCATTACTGTTGTTTTTACCGCTTTCTTTAACGTGCAATTACGTGACAACTTGTTTTAATACTTATTATTGCATAATCTTGTTCAACATTCATACTCCACTCATGTCAAACAAAATACTATAGCAGCGCTTGATGAGTGGTTGCGCTCTTTGTATATCATTACCCACTAAATTCGGAAAGGCTTATTTGCGGTAAAACTAATCGATCAGCAGTGCAGTCGACGGTTCCGTGCCTTTCCCCCTTGAGTTGTCCACTCAAGGGTACCGGTCTAAAACCCCATAGAAACCTTACTCTGTCGCACTGTTTCTTGCATCATGGTCAAACCTAGTCAAGCTAAAGTGTCGTCCGCACGATAGCTTTTAAGATATACTTATCCAAAAGTCCACCGGGTTTCCCTAAACCCAAGTGGACGCCCTCACGTTTTGTGCATTTATTTGGAGAACTAAATGCTTCCTACTAATTATTGATGATAAATAGTCGAGTCCGGTGGGGGTAAGGGCCTAAACTTATTTGCTTTGCAGAAAATGAGGCACGAAGTCCCCAGATTCGGCATGGTCTCCAATATCCACCCAAGACTGTTGAGTTGGTGGGAGGATATGCACTCTAGCGATAAAGCTATCGTCAGGAAACACTTGGGTAACCTGCCATCTCTCCTGGAAATCCAGCCTAACAAAATGATAATAGAGGCTGCTACCTTGTTCTGGGATCGTGAAAGGTCTGTGTTCCGCTTTGGGAACATCGGAATGACGCCTTTGATAGAAGATATAGGAGGGTTGGCTAACCTAGTATGGGAAACTCCAGGGTTGTTGATACCTGAGAACCGCACAGGAAAAAGTTTCCTCAAAATGATGGGCCTGAAAAAGGACACATAATTGGTATGTTTGGAGGATTCATACATTCCTTTTGACTACTTGTACTAAAGGTATGGCTATAGCAAATCATACCATACCTACCATGACGAGTTTGCTATCACCTCTCTGGGACACGTCCATCGCCGAGTGTTCGTGTTTATGGTTTGCTTTTTGGGTTTGATCTTGTTCCCGATGAAGAAGAAAAGGATCCATACCAGGCTAGCCATGGTGACTAAGACCATAATGGAAGGGGTAGATGGGCAAGACTTCAACATTGTGCCCATGATCGTTGCAGACATATATCGGGCCTTAGAAAGGTGTCAACAAGAAGCAAAGCATTTCGAAGGTTGTAATTTATTACTTCAACTTTGGCTCATGGAACATCTCCAAAGAGGAGAATACCGACAAGACATTCACCGCAGAATGTGGGATGACCACATCGCTTTCCATCACCGAAAGCAAATGAATTATATCCCTGACATGTTCGCTCAGCCTGAAAATGCCGAGGGATGGGTTGAGCATTTTGATAACTTGACTGAAGAGCAGGTTCAATGGATGTTTGAATGGTTTCCGATGGATGAGTTCATCATTCGATCCCGAGACACATCATTTCTGATACTGATTGGTCTAAGGGGTACATACTCTTACGTCCCTCTTCAAGGAGTGATTACCAGGTATTGAATTGATGTGATCTATATTATTATAAACCTAGGATACCCTTTATATGCTTAGATCGTAACCCTTTCAAAATCTAACCTTCTTTACTATTTTCAAACATCTGCATGCGTAAGACTTAAATCCCCTCTTATTTGAGCCTTTACTTGTTATTTGCTAATTGTAAAAATTCACAAAAACTATTTGGCCGGGAACCAAACTTGTGGATCCTGAGGGGTGCCTAACACCTTCCATTTAGGATAACTTCAATCCCTTACCCAATCTCTGGTTAGTAATGTAGTTGTAGTTGAACCTCTTAGGTGCCCTAACGCACCGTTAAAATCGTCAGGTGGCGACTCTTCAAAATATGCAAACCCTTTTCCCAAAAGGAACGAGTTGTCTCAACCAATGTCATAAACCCCTTTCAACCGGCCCCAAAAGGAGCGCTTGGGGAAAAAGAGGGCGCGGCAAGTGTTTCATTTTCAAGAAATAATATCGAAATACTCTGAGTGTCAAAACAATTATCAAGAAAATACTGAGTGGAAATCATAACATATCAAGTGATGAAAATAGTAAAAACATCCCCCAAGGGGTAAACAGATCGACACTAGGCCCCAAACATGGCTTACATCCCAAATTATATCAATACTATTAAGCATAGGCTTTAAAAAGGGTTCGCAACTCAATAGTTGCCTAAAAAAGAATATATTTCCAACTTTCCAATCTCTGCATTCCAAAATCCGTGAAAGGATGCAAAGTCCGGGGTTTCATACCCTCAGGACAGGATTTAAAGATATTACTTACCTCAAACTAGCCCGAAAGCTACTCTGCAACCTGCTTGCTTCTTGAATCAACTTCCGAGTGCTCCAAATCTACCAAGTTCAGATTGTTATCATCAAATTATTCTTAGGGAACGAATTCCAATTGAAAAGTACCAATTTTAGCATAAAACCCGAATTTAACCAAAACCCGACCCCTGTGCCCGCATCTCAAACTAGACAAATTTTATACTAAAATGTTCTTCATCATCTCACGATTCTGTACATATAAAGAACTCTAAAATCGGAGTTCGTTTGACCCCTCAAATCGATCCCTAAATGTCTCATAATCTCAAGCCCTAACCCCACATTTTTCTACTGATTTTTATGAATTAAACACTGATATTATGTTCCTTAATCACCTATAACCGAGTTTTTGGGTCCAAAATACTTACCTCAATGAAGGACGATGATTTCCCCTCTTCAAAATTGCCTCCAAGCTCTATTCCCGTTCAAAAATGGTGAAAAAGGGGTTAATGGTCGCGGAAGGTTTATTTATAAACTGCCCAGTTCTTATTCATCGCGATCCCGGGACCCACATCACGATCGCGAATCACAAATTCCCCAGCTGCCAAAATTACTCTCTGCGATCGCGAAACTCTGCTTCCCAGCCCACTGCGATCGCACACGACATCACACGGTCGCGATGGCCAACCATCCACACTCACGCGCCCCCATTTTATTCTACGCGATCGCACCTCCACACACGTGATCGCACTGCTCATCCCTCCAAACCTATGCGATTGCACTCCTGTTCCTGCGATCGCGATGCACAATTATTCCTGAACCTCAGATTACTCTACGCGATCGCATCTTCACCTACGCGGTCGCGATGAAGGACCTTCAGCTGTCAAAACACCAAAAAAACAACAGTTTTTCCTAAGGCTAAAATGCCCGTTAACCACCCGAAATCAATACCGAGCCCCTCGGGACCCCAACCAATTTTACCAACACCTCATAAATGATCATTCAAACTTAGTTTCACTCAAAAAACAGTAAAAATAACATCAAAACACCAAAATCACATCGGATTCAAGCCTAAGGACTTTGAAATTTCTAAAATCCACCAACGATGCCGAAACTATCCAAAACAACTCCGATTGACCTAAAATTTTGCACACATATCCAAAATGACATTATGAACCTGTTCCGACTCCGATAGCCTAATTTCCTCTGCCGATCGGAAATTACCAAAAACTAACTTTCGCCAATTCAAGCCTAATTCTAAACCGGTCCTCAAAAAATATTCCGAACACACTTCTAAGTCCCAAATCACCTAACAAAGCTATCCGAGCCATAAAATCCGCATTCCATGTTCGTTTACCAAAAGTCAACTCTCAGTTGACTTTTCCAACTCTAAGGCTATTTTTAAAGACTAAGTGACTAAATTCTCATTATAATTATTCCGATTCCGAGCCTACCAACTCTAACACATCAAGAATAGTTTAACCAAGCTATGACGAGGAAATAATAGTAAATATAAATGCAGATTCTATGTAACGACCGACAGGGTCGTTATATAGGCACCCCTCGAAGTCCACAACTGTGGTTCCCGGCCAAACAAGCTTTGTGAATTTTAAAACAGGTAGCACATAAGCAATAAAAGCACATAGGTAAACAAATAAATATTTTGAGAAGATTCACAGTCTAAGCACACATATGTGCTAAAGATTTAGAGTCTAGGTACACATATAAGGTTTTGAAAGAGTTATGATCTAAACACACATATGTAAGGGATATGGGGTCCTAGGTTGTTTATCCTATAGGATCACATCAGTGCAATGCACAGTAATCACTCCTCAATGAGGGGCTACACACTGAATTAGTGCACCGGCTTTCATATCCATGTCTACCCGTCCCCACCCCTTAGCGGCTATTAAGCGAGTTTATTTAACGACCTCTATGCGTGCTGTTACGCGTCCCTTCTTAATGGCCCTGGAGGAATTTAGGACCTCTACCTATAGGCGGTTATAGACAGACCCCTAAGGTTATAAGGAGAAAATACTAAGGCGACAGGTAAGAACAAATAGGACTTTAGCAGATAAAACAAGAAAGAAGCAATTAAGAAGCTCAGGTTTACCTCCACAAATATTGCATGTAAACAGCACGTCTCAAACAAAAAAAGGGCAGTATTATTAAGCAGGATCCTAAAACATGATGTCTAGGTGAGTATCAGAATACAAGAGATATGCAGATTCAATTTATAAACCCAGAAAAAGGGGCCCTAATCATTTTGCCTACTGATTTTAAACCTGTTAACCATTAGGCAATAAACACAAAAGCAACAGTTTTCCAGTTTTATAAAAAGTTGGTTACCTAAGGCTTGACTAGGTATGGGGGGAATGCACAATAATTACCAGAATTATTTAAAACAGTTTAGAAGTTGTTTTATCTAAAGCATGTTGTTCTAAGTGTTGCAAAGACACATGGGTTATTACTAGTTTTACTAACACAGGAGAATCATATGTGAGACTATCTTATGTCCCTTTTCATGCATCAGTAGCTTAGCTAAGTGTGACTTAGTGAGGTCCTAAAATATGGTATCTAATGCACATATAAAATGCAGAATGATGTAGAGTTCCTAAAGCAGGATTTCTAAATGCACAGCATGATCTCAGGATGTGCAGAGTTCCTAAAGCAGGATGCACAAAAGATTACATCATTGTTAAGCACGACTTCGAAGTGTGCAGAAACAACAGTTCGTGTTAGTGCTATTATTTAGCCATGAAGCATGATTTCTAAGTGATAAAATAATGTGATGCTGAAACAGTATATATGAAACTTAAGAGCATGATATCTAATGTATGATATACTTTGCATGTGTTGGTCCTAAACATGGATTCTAATGAGAACATAGAAATGTAAGTGTAAGGCATGGTTTCTACCCCATTGATATCGACAACAGACATGGTTACCCTCCTCTTTTCATTATCAATCCCCAATATTCGTTTACAACAATTATTACAAACCAATGTGAATGAATTACATAAATAGATAAAGAAAAATAAGAAGTTACCTTATAGGGAGCCAGAAAACAGACCCAAATTCTCAGAACCTCAAATACCCAAATATTTCATAGCCTTTCTCATACCGGGTGTGTCAGAGTTCCCTAAGGACCTCAAGGGATCCCGGGCAGTGCTCACACCCAGATTTCACAACCATAATTGATTAAGTGTAGTGTGGAAGAGCCAGCTCTAATACATCAGAGTTCAGAGGGATCTCATAGGGATCCCTAAGCAGTCACACATTAGAGGTGCAGAACTTAAAGACCTAATAGTAGAGTGAGAGTGCTTGATATAGTTTTGAAAAGGTTTTAGTAAGAAAACAGTGTTAAAAGAGACTTGCTTGAAATAATTTTGTGAAATAAAAGAGGGAGTCATTTACTAAAAAACTTTTGAAAAGAGAGAGTTATATGATTAAACAATAGCATATCAAACATAGAGCCAAAACCAAACTCAACTATACTTAAAGAACACATAACCAAAACAAGAAGAACAAATCTACACACAGGGGTGATGGGGATTGGGGACACATAGAGCACATGTAGTGCACACATAGTTACAGGAGAATGAAAATTCTTATAGGGGTTTAGAATATCATGAATCTCAGAACCAACACAGGATAAGACAACTTAGGATAGCTAACTGCTTTGCACAAAAGGTTCATGATAGAAATCAGGCAAAACATAAGTAACGCAGAGTCACACTGGGGTATACTACAAAGAGGGTTCATAGCCAGGTTGATCCTAAGGGGTTGGACATATTCAGAAGCATGCTGATAAAGCAGTAAAGTAGACATATTAGTTGCAGGTTGAACAACAAAACCACAAATAGAAACATATTAGAAACATGATAAACTGAAGCAGTAAAAGAAGCATTTTGGTTTGGGACTTGAATTGAAATCAGAACATACCAGTAAATAAGACAACAAACACAAAAGTGAAGAGACATGAGAGTACAATAATTAGCCTTGGCTTGCAGCCGGCTAACTTAGAATAATAGTAAGTAACGCAGAAAGAGAGCAGAAAGCTTTGAGTGTGAGAGATAGAGTTTGAACTAGTGTGTTCGTGTGTTCTGAGTCAATTGTATGTGTACCAGAGGTAAAAAATGAGAGTGTTCATATAGTAGTTTAAGAGTAGAACAAAATAAGGTAAGAGGATCAGAAATCAATCAATTAGGGCAATCACATGATTCAATCACATAAAGGAGTTCAGAATAGACACCTTTAATTAAGGAAAATTAGCCAAACGGTAATAATAGGGGTTAATTAAGGCAAGAAGTTCAAACCAAATAAGGGAGTTCAGAACAGACTCCTCGACCAAACGGTAATACAAGGGCCTAATTAAGGAAATAACCCCAATCGTGCCATGTAAAAAATTAGCAAAGGACCAAATTAAGGTCATAAAAAAGGAAACAATCAAGAATTACGCACATGAATCTCTAACAGAGTGAATCAATCAGCCAAAACTTTTAAAAAATAACATTGATTTTCGGATAGAACTACTCAACTTCTATAAATAGAAATTGAACTAAGTAAACCTCATAAAAAACAGATTTGAACCCTAATAGAGATTAATTAGGAAAAAACCACAGAGTAATGGATTCGACAAAGAAAACATGCTTAGGTAAAAAAAAATAGAGCATGTAATATGACTGTTAACACAGAAAGTACCCAGAATCGAAGCAGAGTTTAGGAAAAATCCGAGTATCGCACAAAATCAACCAGGTTTAAGTATTTCTTTGTACAAATCAGTCATAAAGGTGAAAGAGAATCGATTAAACACTTAGAAGTCAGAAAGACCTTTGCAAAATAATTTTGTGATGAACCCTAGTTTAGGAAAAATCGGAACAATCATTTAAAACTAGAAGTTTTCAAAGAAAACATATAATAATGCTTGATTCTCCTCAGATCTATATAGATCTGGAAAGGATCGAAGATAATAGACTAGGGTTTCTTTAGAAAACATAGAAGAGATGAGAACATAGGTTTAGGAACCATAGATTCGTAACAAAAACAAGGCGAGATCATTACTTACAAACGAAAAGTGGCCTGAGACAGGCCGGTAAACACAGATTCAAACCAGAACCGATCGAAATCCTTTGAAACCCTTTCAAGGATTCATAAAATCAAAGAGCCATGGAGCGTGGAAGGCCAGGACTGGCCGGAGAATGCATAGAAACATCACAAGGTGGAGTTTATGCCGCTGACGGCGCTAGAGAGCTAGGGTTTGGTTGAGAGGATTTGAGAGAGAAGGGGAAGGGTGACGGCGGGTGAGGTGAGGGAAATGAGAAGGGTTTGGGGGAGGGGGGGGTCGTTCAGTTTAATTAAGGTAAGGGAGATATGGACCGTTGATCTGAGTGATCAACGGTCAGGATTGAAATGAGGTATTGGCTTGGGCATATCAGATTGGGCTCAAGGTTTTTGGGCTGGTATTATTAAAGGGTTTTGGGCTAATATAATTGGGTTTGGGGGCTGGTTTAATTAGGCTAGAATTAAAATGAGAGTGGCTATTTGTTAAATACTCAACTTAAATTAATTAAAAATAATATGCAAAATAGCTAGTAATTATAAAAAAAAATGAATTCCATGCGCAAACAATAGTTTAAAAAGTTTATTTAGTATTTAAAAATACAAATGATTAATTTCTGGTGGGAAAATGGTACAAAATTATATGATTGGGCTATAATTGCAAAGTTATTGCAATTATAGCCAAAAGGTTCTAGTTTGGCTAATTATGAAGTAATTAGGTCTTAATAGGACCAGGAATAGTAGATTAAATCAAGAAATGCTTTTGAACTCATTTTTTATGCAATTTTGTAATTATTATTAGAAATAAAATTCTGGGTAAATTAATAAAAATATAGGAAAATTACGGAAAGATACCAATTGCTATTAATGCATGATTTTGAAGGTATATATGCAATTTTAAAATATTTTTTGGGAAAAATTGGGTATCAACAGTTGTCCCTCTTTACCCGGAAAGGATGAAAGAGCTGTCGGGTAAATATATGATGGCCAATTTTAATCGAGCTAAACCGTTTGAGAGACTTAGGGTCGCGCCCTATTTTTTGAGATGCCTACATATCCCTGGTTTTACAGGAATTAGGCTGTATGTAGTTCTGCATTCATCGGCAAGGTATACCGATGAAGTTATCACAAAAAAGGACGCAACATCTAGGGCTGGATGAATGAACGGTTTACAGAAAGGGTTAGGTTTGATATGGCTGGGAGAATTGGAGTGGGATCGCTCCTACTGCGATAGTCGTTGCTCGTCGGGTTACCTGCAAATAAGAATACCGCAAGTGTATATTGTGCATAAATTTAAACATGATGCAGGTTGCCGTTGGACTATGAAAGTTGTCTTCGGACGGTTAGGGATGACGTTCTTAGACCGTGATGTCCTGGGCCATGAATGGCTTGATGATAGATTTGTAAGCCGTGAAATGATGTTCTCGGGCCATGCAGATGGTGCCTCCGAACTATGATGACTTTGAATAATGATATGCAAACTGAGAAAGATCCTCAGGCCATGATATGGTGTCTTCCGGCTATGAGGATGATGCCGTTAGACTATGACGCCTTTGGAAATGTTGGCGATATTTCAGCCCATGATATGCAATAATATAATGCTGACAAGACAGAGCTTAGTCTTGCGACTTGAAGGGTAGAGCTTATCCCGAAAGAGAAGCGAAGTAGATAATGCTGGAGATACAATGCTTAGTCTCGGTGAAAAAGTAAATTGGAGAAGGAGCTTAGATTGGCCTTATGCTAGGGAAGGTAGGGGATTAGCCATATGCAAGATGGAGACAGAGCTTAGTCTTATGCAAATGAAGGCAGAGCTTAGCCTTATGTAGACGGAAGGCAGATGATTAGCCTTGTGTAAACGGAGGTAGAGCTTAACCTCACGCAAAATGTGGGACAAAGCTTAACCTCAGAAGAACATTTGATGCCATACTTCCAATATGTCTAGGGCCGGGGGATACTGAGTATGTTTTGAAGGAGATCCACGAAGGTATCTGTGGGAATCATTCGGGCGCCGAATCATTGGTTCAGAAAATAATCAGAGTCGGTTATTACTGGATCGACATGGAAAAAGACGCAAAAGAGGTCATTTGAAAATGTGATGAATGCCAAAGGCACGCTCCGATGATCCATAAACCCTGGGAGCTGCTGCATTCGTTTTTGTAACCTTGGTCGTTCATGAAGTGGGGAATGGACATCGTTGGCCCCTTCCATGGGCACCCAATAAGGCTGAATTATATTGTTTATGACTAATTATTTTTCTAAGTGGATGGAAGCCTAGCCATATGAGAAGGTCAGAGAAAAGGAGGTCATCGATTTCATTTGGGACCACATCATATGCCAATTTGGAATGCCAGCCGAGATCAGATACGATAACGGGAAACAATTCATTGAAAGCAAAGTAACCAAATTCCTTGAAGGTCACAAGATCAAAAGGATCCTATCGGCACCCTATCACCCTAGTGGGAATGGACAAGCTAAATCTACCAACAAAACCATACTCCAAAACCTTAAAAAGAGGTTAACCGTACAACCTCGAAGCCTAGTACTGGGGCTACTCCATTTTCTTTGGTTTATGGATCCGAAGCTTTGATATCGGTCGAGGTCGGGGAACCAAGTATCAGATTTCGACACGCAACAAAGGACTTGAACGACGAAGCTATGAGTACGAACCTGGAGCTATTAGATGAAAGACGCGAAGCCGCCCTTTTCCGGTTGGCCACCCAAAAATAGCGAATCGAAAGATATTACAATCGAAGGGCTAACCCTTGACACTTCAATAACCGGGACTTGGTACTGAGAAAAGTCGCACTAAGCACCCGAAACCTGAACAAAGGGAAATTGAGACCGAATTGGGAAGGACCGTACAAATTATCGAGACCACCGGGAAAGGATCTTGTAATCTCGGAACAATGAGCAACGAGCAACTACCAAACAACTGGAATATAACTCACTTAAAACGATATTACTTCTAAGTAACGGTGTCAAGTGGGCCGGTCCCGGGCTTAAGTGCGCTAAGTTAGCCGGTCCAAACGGTCCAGGTCCTGGACCCGGGCCGCTCTCAAATTAAACGGGCCAAACAGTTTCTGTCCTGGTGGTCTTTTTGTAGGAATCAGCCTGGGACCGAGCCCACGAACTAATAGTTTCGGGCTAAACTATCCCGGCCCGCGGGCGAAGTGGGCCCAACAGATACTTTTTAAAAAAAAATTTAAATAGAAATTAGAGACAAAAAGATGTTTAAAAATATCTAAGGCAATTCCTTGTAAATTTTATTATAGAATTGTGACCTAAATTTTTCAATTCAAATTTAAAGACAAAAATATTATAAAGAGATATTCAAAGCTATGCGTTATAATTTTATTATAGCATTAAAAAAAATATGGCAATATCTTTCTTAGTCTTCCTCCCTCCCTATCGAATGAGCACAACAAGGTGCCAATACCACCATTGAGAAGAGAAAGAAACTAATCAAGATGTGCCAAAATACAAGATACAAAATACATACTAATTTTTGTCCATATAAGTTACATGGTATCTCTTACAAACTTCATAAATCCTTCAAGGTTCGGAGGAATTTCCGTTGGTGGTGGCAGAAAAGAAGCTTGGTCATCACCGCTTCCGGGCAAAGTAGCATCCTCCGCAAGTTCAGCTAGCATTTCTTCGTAAGCTTCGTCTACCTCTGGTTGTGATACAGCAAGCCCAAAATTTCTTCTTTCCGAACGGATCCAATCTTTGAAAAGTGCTGATTTTTTCAAGCTCTCCCTCATAGACGCTCTATAATCACCAAGTTGAAGTCTTGCTTGACTGAATGCACTCTCCGATGCTACTGTTGAAGCTTGAATAGTTAAAATGTCTCGGGCCATCCTTGAAAGAACCCGATTGTATTTTTCTTTGTCCTTCCACCATTCCAAAATATTAAAGGAGCTTTCGGGATTCACTTTCTCAATTCCCTGTGACAAATAAACTTCAAGCTCATTTAGTTGTAACGACCCGACTGGTCGTTTTGCGTTATCAGACCCCATTCCCCTAAATGAAACTTCCAATAGTGGCTTATTATGATTTATGACTTGCGGGGACTGGTGGTTCGGGATTCGGAAGTGTTTAGAGTGCTATAGGAACACTTGGTTCCTTAAGGTTGGCCTTTAAGACCAAGTTTGACTTCGGTCAACATTTTTAGTAAACGACCTCGGAATCGAGTTTCAATGGTTCTGATATCTTTGTATGATGATTTCGGACTTGGGCACATGTTCGGAATGGGTTTTGGATGACTCGGGGGCATTTCGGCGCCCAATATTGAAATAAGAGTTCCTTAGGTTCCTATTGTGGTTTGGGTTGTGTTTTTGAGTTATCGAGGTCCAGACGGAATTCCTAGAATGGGAGTAGTTCTGTTATGTCATTTATGACTTGCCTGCAAAATTTGGTGTCATTCCGAGTAGTATAGGTCGGTTCGGCGCGTTGTTAGCGAAGTTAAGAAAACTTAAAGTTCCTAAGTTTAGTTCTAGGGGTTTTGAGGTGTGATTTTGAGTTTTACGTTGTTTTGGGTGTTTCCAAGGCTCGAGAAAATCCGTATATGATTTGGGACTTGTTGGTATATTTGGACGGGGGCTCGGGTGGGCCCAGGTGCCTCCCAAACACCACATGAGGCCAAAAAACCAGCTAAAATAGCTGTTGGTGCACCTGTTCTGGTGTGGCCACAGGTGCGGTTGCCCAGTCGCAGGTGCGGTACCGCTCATGCGATCTCAGCCTCGCAGGTGCGACCCCCAGCGGGCAGCCTATTTCTCGCAGGTGCGGACAATGTTTCGCAGGAGCGGAGACACAGGTGCGGTCTCCTCTTCGCAGGTGCGAGCCCAGGCCTCCTCGTCCTTTTCTGCAGGTGCGAGCCTTTGCTCGCAGGTGCGAGACCGTAGGTACGGTCTTCGAGCCGCAGGTGCGGAACCACTGTCAGGCAGTGTGTTTCTTTAAAATACGGGATTTCTTCATTTTCTTCCTCCATTAGAGCACTTGAGAGCTTGGAAAAAGGGCTCCACGACCCAACCACTGAAAGGTAAGTAAATTCTATCCTAAAGTGGTTAATGCATGCATTCTTAGTAAGATTTAACTACTTAATTAGTGGAAAATTTAGGAATTTGGGTTGTAACCTAGGGCCTTCGGGAATTTAGAAAATTATCCGTGAATTGGATATGTAATCATACAAAAATCGCATATTAATGATCCTTAGGCGATGGGTGAGTGTTTCCTTCAAGAGTTTTTAGAATCCGAGCATGCGGGCCCGGGGTTGGATTATGGGATTCCTCCAAGAATGGTGAATTCGACTAAATAATAGGAGAATTCCATTCTTTGAATATGAATTGATATATTTGTATAACATTTGGCTAGTTTCGAGTCCGTGAGTGACGAGTTTGGAGTTTCGGGCGCATTCTTGACCCGGGGAGTAGGTGCGACGCGAGGTGAGTCTCCTTTCTAACCTTGTAAAGGGGAACTGTCCCCCTAGGTGATTTAAATGCTATATGTGATAATTGTGGGGGCTACGTACATACAAAGTGACGAGAGTCCGTACATAGCAGCTATTACTATTATGTCCGGGTAGTTAGGCCCACATCTTGCCTTGTGTTTTACTTGATATGAACTATATACTTAATAAATTAAATGTTACATGCTTCTTATTTACCTGAAGCTATGGAATTTGAGAAAAACTTGTAAGGAATTGTTCACTGAAAATTAATTTTTTTTAAAAAAAAAATAGGGATAACGTGTGTGCATGTGACCGCTTCGCAATTCACATTCCGCGAGCGCAGTGTGATTTCCCCCACTCTTATGGGAACAGGCCGTACGCCGCGGCGGATTGAGAGATGCACTTTTGGTTCGGGCCGTTCGATCCTCGGCAGTGCATAGAGAGGATTACTTTAGGGCAAAGATGAACTTTTGGTTCGGGCCGTTCGATCCTCGGCAGTGCATAGATGTGAGTACTTTATGGAAAGGTGCACTTATGGTTCGGGCCGTTCGTCCCTCGGCAGTGCACGGACATGACTATCTTATGACTCCGGCCGGTTGTCCTTACCCTGCATGCGCATGATTTATTTGTTACTAAATTCATGGACATTGATTTGACAGATATTTGGGGGAAGGTGAAGTAGTAATAGTTTTATTCATTCCCAGTACTTCCTTGGATTTCAGTGCCTTATATATTTTTGTTGCTTCACTGCCTTTACATTCCTACCGTCTCGCTCATATTCTGTTAAATTTTATTATTAGACCTTAGTGAGTGTCATGTCAACCTGTCGTCACTACCTCTTCGAGGTTAGGTGGGATACTCACTGGGTACATATATATTTATGTACTCATGCTACGCTTCTGTACTTACTTGTACCGGTTCTGAGGCTGGTACATCTGATTGTCGGACCGGAGCTTGACTTTGATATTAGATGGGCCAGACTTCACGGTGAGCTTCTTTTCACATGGAGATCTTCGGCAGCACCATGGGGTTTCTTTTGCTTATTTCCCGTCTATTTCCTTCAGACAGTGGGACTGTATATGATATCTTTTGTATATTCTGTTAGTATGCCCGTAGGACTTGTGACACTAGTTCCTGGCACATACATGATAGTTGTTATGGATTTTGGGTTTGTATATATATTGGCTCACGCCTTCTCATGACTGCTTTTGATTAAAAACTGGCTAATTATCCTTGTCGATTCATGTTTTAAGTTTTGAAAACTGAGTATATGTTTAAATGTTTAATCTAATAAGAAAGAACCTTTAGTAAATTGAGAGTTGGCTTGCCCGACCCCGCTGTTGGGCGCCATCACGGCCTAAGTTAGGATTTTGGGTCGTGACAACATAGTATCAGAGCACTAGGTTCACGTAAGTCTCACGAGTCACGGGCAAACCCAGTAGAGTCTTGCGGATCGGTACAGAGACGTCTGTACTTATCTTCAGGAGTCTATAGGGTGTTAGGAAACCTCTCTTTGTTCTTATTCTATTGTGCAGTCGATGATTTACTAAATTCATTCTTCTATTCTCTCACAGATGGTGAGGACGCGTGCATCTGATGTTCAAGACCCGGGAAGGGCCGCTACCCCTGCTGTCCGAGCTCGCGGCAGAGGCCGGGGGAGGGCACCGGCCCGCGGTAGGGGACGAGGGTGTCCCAGAGCTATCCTAGTTCCGCCACCAGAGGGCCGTATTATAGAGTAGCAGGACGAGGTACCTCCAGCAGATCCTTCTCCGGTAGACTTCATGACGGCGCCAGGCTTCCAGGCAGTCATGGGCCGTATGATGAGATTTATGGACACCATGTCCCATAATGGTTTATTTCCAGCAGATCCTGCCACTTCTCAGGCGGGAAGGGGAGTCCAGACCCCTACTGCCCAGGCTACAGGCCAGACAGCAGCATTACATCATACCCCGGGTACACTGCCCGTGGGTGGGGTACAACCTGTTGTAGCAGCACCTGAGCCCAGACCAGCTGCGGACGGTGATCCGCAGAAGTTATTGGATAGATGGACCCGATTTCACCCTCCAGTCTTTGGGGGTGAGCGAGGCGAGGATACCCAGGATTTTGTGGATAGGTGCAGGGACATAATGCACAACCTAAGGATACTAGAGTACCACGGAGTGGATTTCACTACCTTTCAGTTGGAGGGCAGAGCTCGTAGGTGGTGGCAGTTCTATATTCTCAACAGGCCAGCAGATTCTCCTCCTGTCACTTGGAGTAGTTCACGCATATGTTTCTAGATAGATATATCCCACACTCTGAGAGGGAAGAGCTGCGGTATCAGTTTGAGCGGCTAGAGCAGGGACAGATGTCAATGACACATTATAAGGCCAGGTTTTCAGAGTTTTCTCGCCTTGCACTCATGATACTACATACTGATGCAGAGAGGGTGCGGAGATTTGTGGTTGGGTTGCATCCAAGTATTAGGGCCACCATGGCCCGAGAGGTGGAGATGGATACTCCTTATCAGCTCGTGGTAGAGATTGCTCACAGGATCGAGGGGTATCGGTCGATGAGTAGGGGCAGTAGGACAAGAGGGCTAGATTCTCTAGAGATTTCATAGGTGCCCCAGCTAGGGGCAGGGGTCAGTATAGCAGTGGTCAGCCCAGCATGCCTTTATATTCAGCACCTCCACCACCTCTCCGAGGTGTTCCAGCAAGGCCTCATTTCAGCGCTATGCCAGAGCATTCCTACCGTCCTCCAGCCATTCAGAGCTCACACAGTGGTTATCCTAGTCATCCGAGATCCTCCGACCCCTACTTTTGTGTTATGCCAGAGGGCTCTCATCGCCCTCCGACCATTCAGGGTTCTTCTTCAGGGCAGCAGACTATGGTACTTGGGAGTTGTTATGAGTGTGGAGAGCCAGGTCATATGAGGAGGCAATGACCCAGGTTTCGAGGCAAGGTCGTACAGCAGGGTTATCAGCCGATGAGTCCGGCACTAGTAGCCCGGCCACCTAGAGGTGGAGGACAGGTCGGCAAGGGTCGTCCTAGAGGTGGAGGCTAGTCAGAGGGAGGTCATCCAGCTCCTGTTCATTCTGGAGGGGCTAAGTCTTCCGGTGCTCCAGCTAGATTCTATGTTATCCCAGCCATATCAGATACAGTGGCCTTAGACGCCGTGATCACAGGTATTATTACAGTATGTGGTAGAGAGGCATCGGTGTTATTTGATCCAGGGTCCACGTATTCCTATTTTTTGGTCTTATTTTCTCATTTTCTGTATATCCCTCGTGATTCCTTGGGTTCTCCTATTCGTGTGTCCACTCCCATAGGCGATTCTGTGGTTGTAAACCGGATTTGTTGGTCCTGTGTGATTTTATTTTGTGGGTTCGAGACTCGAGCGAACCTCTTATTGCTCGACATGGTTTATTTTGAGATTATTCTAGGAATGGATTGGTTATCTACTTATCATGTCGTGCTAAATTTCCATGCCAAGACAGTTACTTTAGCCATGCCTGAGTCGCCTAGACTGGAGTGGAGGGGTTCCTCAGTTAGTGCAGCCAGCCGGGTCGTTTCATTCCTGAAGGCTTGACATATGGTCGAGAAGGGATGTCTGGCCTATCTTGCTTATGTACGAGACACCACCGCCGAGTCTCCGACGATTGATTCAGTGCCAGTGGTTCGAGAGTTTGCTGATGTATTTCCTTCAGACCTTCCAGGCATGCCTCCGGATCGTGATATTGATTTCTGCATTGATTTAGCTCCAGACACCCAGCCTATATCTATTCCTCCGTACCGTATGGCTCTAAAAGAGTTGAAGATGTTGATGGAGTTGCTTAAGGAGTTGTTGGCAAAGGGGTTCATCAGACCGAGTGTATCGCTGTGGGGTGCTCCAGTTCTATTCGTGAAGAAAAAGGATGGGTCCATGCGGATGTGTATTGATTACGTCCATTTGAACAAGGTTACCATTAAGAACAAGTATCCTTTGCCACACATCGATGATTTGTTTGACCAGTTGCAGGGTGCTCGTGTGTTTTCTAAGATTGATTTGAGATCGGGGTATCATCAGTTGAGGATTCGGGCTTCAGATGTTCCGAAGACTGCTTTTTGTACGAGATATGGCCATTATGGGTTCCTGGTGATGTCCTTTGGCTTGACTAATGCCGCAGTAGCATTCATGGACTTGATGAATAGGGTGTTCAGGCCGTATATTGATTCCTTTGTCATTGTCTTCATTGATGACATCTTGATTTACTCACGTACCCTGGGTGAGCACGAGCAGCATTTGAGGGTTGTGCTCCAGACCTTGCGAGAAGAGAAGCTATATGCTAAGTTCTCCAAGTGTGAGTTCTGGTTGGATTCCGTGGCATTCTTGGGGCATGTGGTATCCAGAGAGGGTATCAAGGTTGATCCTCAGAAGATCGAGGCAGTTTAGAGTTGGCCGCGCCTACTTCAGCTACAGAGATCAGGAGCTTTTTGGGCCTAGCAAGCTATTATCGCCGATTTTGGAGGGGTTATCTTCTATGGCAGCCCCATTGACTAGATTGACTCAGAAGAATGCTCCGTTCCGATTGTCTGACGAGTGTGAGGCGAGCTTTCAGAAGCTCAAGACAGCATTGACCTCAGCACCAATTCTAGTATTGCCTTCCGGTTCTGGGATGTATACAGTATATTGCGACGCTTTGCGCGTTAGCTTGGGGTGTGTGTTGATGCAGGAAGGGAGAGTTATTGCTTATGCTTCGCGCCAGCTGAAATTTCATGAGAAGAATTACCCTGTGCACGATTTGGAGTTGGCGCCGATTGTTCATGCTCTTAAGCTTTGGAGGCACTACTTGTATGGAGTGTCCTGTGAGGTTTATACAGACCACCGTAGCTTGCAACACTTGTTCAAGCAGAGGGATCTTAATTTGAGGCAGCGCAGATGGCTTAAGTTGTTGAAGGATTATAATATCACCATTCTTTATCATCTGGGCAAGGAAAATGTGGTAGCAGATGCTTTGAGCAGGAAGGCTGAGAGTATGGGTAGCTTGGCTTATATTGGAGCAGAGGAGAGACCTCTAGCCTTGGACATTCAGTCCTTGGCTAATCGCCTGGTAAGATTAGACTTTTCAGAGCCTCGTCGAGTTTTAGCACAGGTGGTTGCTCAGTCTTTGCTATTGGGGGAGATTAAGGTCCGGCAGTTCTATGATCTATGCTTAGCAGATCTTCGGGAGATGGTGGTTCAGGGGAGGGCCAAGGAGGTTACTATTGGCGAGGATGGTGTTCTGATACTTCAAGGCCGCTTATGTGTTCCTAATTTTGATGGCCTGAGGGAGAGGATTCTAGAGGAGCCACATAGTTCTCGGTATTCTGTTCATCCTGGTGTTACGAAGATGTGTCGTGATTTGAAGCAGCATTTCTGGTGGAGGCCGATGAAGAGGGACTTTGTGGAGTATGTGACTAGGTGTCTTAATTTCCAGTAGGTGAAGTATGAGCACCAGAGGCCATGAGGCCTACTTCAGCAGATGCCCATTCTTGAGTGGAAATGGAGCGCATCACTATGGACTTCGTGGTTAGGTTGCCTCGGACTTTGTGGAAGGTTGACGTGGTTTGGGTCATCGTGGATAGATTGACCAAATCGGCGCATTTCATTCCAGTAGCTACTACTTATACTTCTGAAAGGTTGGCCCAGATCTACATTCGGAGATAGTCTGAAGGGTATTATGAGGTTCGGGAAGAAGGGAAAGTTGAGCCCAAGGTTTATAGGTCCCTTCGAGGTGTTGAGGCGAGTTGGGGAGGTTGCTTATGAGCTGGACTTACCTCCCAGTTTATCAGGAGTTCATCCAGGTTTTCATGTATCCATGCTCCGGAGGTACCACGCCGACTTCTCTCACGTGGTTGATTTCAGCACTATTCATTTGGATGAGAGGTTGGGCTACGAGGAGGAACCAGTTGTTATTATTTATAGATAGGATCGTCAGTTGAGGTCCAAGAGAGTTTCTGCAGTGAAGGTCCAGTAGAGGTGCCAACCAGTAGAGGAAGTGACCTGGGAGTCCGAGGAGGGCATGCGAAGCAGATATCCGCACTTATTCAGCACTTCAGGTATGATTCTAGACCCGTTCGAGGACGAACGTTTGTTTAAGAGGTGAAGAATGTAACGACCCGACCGGTCATTTTGCGTTATCGGACCCCGTTCCCCTAAATGAAACTTCCCATAGCGGCTTATTATGATTTATTACTTGCGGGGACTGGTGGTTCGGGATTCGGAAGTGTTTAGAGTGCTATAAGAACACTTGGTTCCTTAAGGTTTGCCTTTAAGGTCAAGTTTGACTTCGGTCAACATTTTTAGTAAACGACCTCGGAATCGAGTTTCGACGGTTCCGGCAGCTTCGTATGATAATTTCGGACTTGGGCGCATATTCGGAATGGGTTTTGGATGAACCGGGGGTGTTTCGGCGCCCGATATTGAAATAAGAGTTCCTTAGGTTCCTATTGTGGTTTGGATCATGTTTTTGAGTTATCACGGTCCGGACGGAATTCTGAGAATGGGAATAGCTCTGTTATGTCATTTATGACTTGCCTGCAAAATTTGGTGTCATTCCGAGTAGTATAGGTCGGTTCGGCGCGTTGTTAGCGAAGTCAAGAAAACTTAAAGCTCCTAAGTTTGGTTCTAGGGGTTTTGAGATGTGATTTTGAGTTTTAGCATTATTTTGGGTGTTCCGAGGGCTCGAGCGAGTCCGTATTATGATTTGGGACTTGTTGGTATATTTAGACGGGGGTTCAGGTGGGCCCAAGTGCCTCCCTAACACTACACGAGGCCAAAAAACCAGTTGAAATAGCTGCAGGTGCACCTATTCTAGTGTGACCGCACGTGCGGTTACCTAGTCGCAGGTGCGGGACCGTTCTTGCAGTCCCAGACTCACAGGTGCGACCCCCAGCGGGCAGCCCATTTCTCGCAGGTGCGGACAAAGTTCCGCAGGAGCAGAGACGCAGGTGTGGTCTCCTCTCCGCAGGTGCGAGCCCAGGCCTCCTCGTCCTTTTCCGCAGGTGCCAGCCTTTGCTCGCAGGTGCGAGACCGCAGGTACGGTCCTCGAGCCGCAGGTGCTGAACCACTGTCAGGCAGTGTGTTTCTTTAAAATACAGGATTTCTTCATTTTCTTCCTCCATTAGAGCACTTGAGAGCTTGGAAAAATGGCTCAATGACCCAACTACTGAAAGGTAAGTAAATTCTATCCTAAAGTGGTTAATGTATGCATTCTTAGTAGGATTTAACTACTTAATTAGTGGAAAATTTAGAAACTTGGGTAGTAACCTAGGGCCTTCGGGAGTTTAGAAAATTATTCGTGAATTGGCTATGAAATCATACAAAAAGCGCTTAATGATCCTTAGGCTATGGGTGAGTAATTCCTTCAAGAATTTTTGGAATCCGAGCATGCGGGCCCGGGGTTGGATTTTGGGATTCCACCAGGAATGGTAAATTCGGCTAAATAATAGGAGAATTCCATGCTTTGAATACGAATTGATATATTTGTATAATATTTGGCTAGTTTCGAGTCCGTGGGTGTCGAGTTCGGAGTTTCCGGCGCAATCTTGACTCGGGGAGTAGGTGCGACGCAAGGTGAGTCTCCTTTCTAACCTTGCAAGGGGGAAATGTCCCCCTAGGTGATTTAAATGCTATATGTGATAATTGTGGGGGCTACGTACGTACAAAGTGACGAGAGTCCGTACGAAGCGGCTATTACTATTATGTCCAGGTAGTTAGGCCCACATCATGTCTTGTATTTTACTTGATATGAACTATATGCTTAATAAATTAAATGTTACATGCGGCTTATTCCCCTGAAGTTATGGAATTTGAGAAAAACTTGTAAGGAATTGTTCGCCGAAAAGTAATTTTTTTTTTAAAAAAAAAGGGATAACGTGTGTGCATGTGACCGCTTCGCAATTTGCATTCCGCGAGCGGAGTGTGATTTCCCCCACTCTTATGGGAACGGGCCGCACGCCACGGCGGATTGAGAGATGCACTTTTGGTTCGGGCCGTTCGATCCTTGGCAGTGCATAGAGAGCATTACTTTAGGGAAAAGATGCACTTTTGGTTCGGGCCATTCGATCCTCGGCAGTGCATTGATGTGAGTACTTTATGGAAAAGTGCACTTATGGTTCGGGCCGTTCAACCCTCGGCAGTGCACGGAACTGACTATCTTATGACTCCGGCCGGTTGTCCTTACCCTGCATGCGCATGATTTATTTGTTACTAAATTCATGGACATTGATTTTAGAGATATTTGGGGGAAGGTGAAGCAGTAATTGTTTTATTCATTCCCAGTAATTCCTTGGATTTCAGTGCCTTATATATATTTGTTGCTTCACTGCCTTTACATGCCTACCGTCTCTCTCATATTCTGTTAAATTTTATTGTTGGACCTTAGTGAGTGTCATGTCGACCTCTGGTCACTACCTCTTCAAGGTTAGGTGAGATACTCACTGGGTACATATATATTTATGTACTCATGCTACGCTTCTGTACTTAATTGTACAGGTTCTGAGGCTGGTACATCTGGTTGTCGGACCGGAGCTTGACTTTGATATTATACGGGCCTGACTTCACGGTGAGCTGCTTTTCTCCTGGCAATCTCTGGCAGCACCATGGGGTTTCTTTTGCTTATTTCCCTGTCTATTTCCTTCAGACAGTGGGACTGTATATTATATCTTTTGTATATTCTGTTAGTATGCCCGTAAGACTTGTGACACTAGTTCCTGGCACACACGTGGTAGTTGTTATGGATTTTGGGTTTGTACATATATTGGCTCACGCCTCCTCATGACTGCTTTCGATTAAAAACTGGCTAATTATCCTTGTCGATTCATGTTTTAAGTTTTGAAAACTGAGTATATGTTGAAATGTTTAATCTAATAAGAAAGAACCCTTAGTAAATTGAGAGTTGGCTTGCCTGACCCGTTGTTGGGCGCCATCACGGCCTAAGTTAGGATTTTGGGTCGTGACATTAGTTGTGAAAATTCACTATTACTAGAACCTTGAGAAACCCTAAACCCCGCCCAAGCACTAAGTGCTCTTACTCCCACAGTTCTTTTAGATGATTAAGAATCAGAAGAAGAAGGAGTTGGAACATTTGGTCTAACATGATTAATGCAACTTGATAAGCATTATAAATAGTTTGAACATTTATTCTAATTGAGGCTATTGATTCCAGAAGTTGAGACAACTCCTCATCTTCAAGTGCTAAACCATTATAAACAATTTCATACCAAAATTGAGGACCTCTTAATTTCATACAAGAATTTAACAAAGCAGCAACACCATAAGGGAATAGGGAAATAATATTTTTTTTAAAAATTTCTCATAGAATCAATGGCAAGTTTATAAATTTCCTCACCCTCTGAAAAATGAGCAAACAAATTTGCAAGTTCTGTGTAATGACCCGACCGGTCGTTTTGCGTTATCGGACCCCGTTCCCCTAAATGAAACTTCCTATAGCGGCTTATTGTGATTTATGACTTGCGGGGGCGGGTGGTCCGGGATTTAGAAGTGCTTAGAGAAATATTGGAACACTTCGGTCAACGTTTTGAGCAAACAACCTCGGAATCGAGTTTCGACGGTTCCGGTAGCTTCGTATGATGATTTCGGACTTGGGCGTATGTTCCGAATGGGTTTTGGATGACCCGGGAGCGTTTTGGCGCCCAATATCGAAATAAGAATTTCCTTAAGTTAATATTGTGGTTGGGACGTGTTTTGTGTTATCGAGGTCCGAACAGAATTTTGAGATCGGGAATAGTTTCGTTATGTCATTTATGACTTGCCTGCAAAATTTGGTGTCATTCCGAGTAGTATAGGTTGGTTCGGCGCATTGTTAGCGAATTCTAGAACTTAAAGTTCAAAGTTTGATTCAATTTGGTTTTGGGGTCGGATTCTTAGTTTCGTTGTTGTTTTTCACATTTCAAAAATTCGAGCGTGTCTGTACCATGAATACAGATTTTCCAATGCCTTCAGACGGGGTCCCGAGGGGCTCGGGTGAGTTTCGGACCCCTCGGAGCTAATTTCAAAACACCAGTAATTCCGGGTCTGGTTTCCTTCTCCGAGTTCGCGGAGGGGTTACCGCGTTCACGAAGAAGGAACTGGGCAGGGGTGGTGAATGCCCTGTGCGTTCGCACTAAAGGCACCGCAATCACGATGGGTTGGGCTCCTGACCCAGTGTGTTCGCACAACTCCCCTGCATTCGCATAGAGTCCGGCTATTGGGACAGCCCAGCTACCCCCCCCCCCTTCCCTTACCATGTGCATTCGCAGGGCTCCCTCCGCGTTCGCATAGAAGGTCCATGTGGGACTAGTCATTTAAGGCATCGCGAACACACTGCCCAGGCTGCGTTCGCATAGAGGAAACCACTGGGCAGTGTGTTTTTATAGCGGGATTAATTCATTTTTCCTCATTTTCTTCTTCTTCCTTGGAGAGATTTTTAGCATTCAAGAGGGGAAAACGACCTAGTTATTGAAGGTAAGTAAATTCTACCCGAGTATTAGTTTAATGCATGAATTACTAGTTAAATTAACTACCTAATTAGTGAAAATTAAGGATTTGGGTAGTAACCTAGGGCTTTCGAAAATTTAGAAAATTACACGTGCATTGGCTATGAATTCATACAAAAATCATATATTAATGATCCTTAGGTTATGGGTGAGTGTTTCCTTCGAGAATTTTCAGAATCCGAGCATGCGGGCCTGGGGTTGGATTTTGGGATTTCGTCAAAAATGATGAATTCGACTAAATAGAATTCCATGCTTTGAGTATAATTTAATGTATTTACATAAAGTTTGGTTAGCTTCGAGTCCTTTGGACGAGTTCGGAGTTTCGGGCGCATTCTTGACCCGGGGAGTAGGTGCGACGCGAGGTGAGTCTCCTTTCTAACCTCGTAAGAGGGAATTATCCCCATAGGTGTTTTAAATGCTATGTGTGATAATTGTGGGGGCTACGTACGTACAAAGTGACGATAGTCCATACGTAGCGGCTATTATTATTATGTCCGGGTAGTTAGGTCCACATCATGCCTCGTGTTTTACTTGAAATGAACTATATGCTTAATAAATTAAATGTTACATGCGGCTTATTTCCCTGCGATCATGGAATTTGAGAAAATCTGTAAGGAATTGTTTACTGAAAAGTAATTTAAAAAGGAATATTGTGTGTGCATGTGACCGCTTCGCAATTTACATTCTGCGAGCAGAGTGTGATTTCCCCCATTCTTATGAGAGCAGGCCGTACGCCACGGCGGATTGGAAGATGCACTTATGGTTTGGGCCGTTCGATCCTCGGCAATGCATAGAGATGATTACTTTATGGCAAAGATGCATTTATGGTTCGAGTCGTTCGACCCTCGACAGTGCACGTATACGACTATCTTATGGCTCAGGCCGGTTGCCCTCATCCTGTATGCGCATGATTTAATTGTTACTAAATTTGTGGACATTGATTTGACAGATATTTGGGGGAAGGTGAAGTAGTAATTGTTTATTTATTTCCAGTACTNTGATTTATTTGTTACTAAATTCATGGACATTGATTTGACAGATATTTGGGGGAAGGTGAAGTAGTAATTGTTTATTTATTTCCAGTACTTCCTTGGATTTCAGTGCCTTATATATATTTGATGCTTCACTGCCCTTACATGCCTACCTTTTTCATCATATTCTGTTAAATTATATTGTTGGACCTTAGTGAGTGTCAAGTCGACCTCTCGTCACTACCTCTTCGAGGTTAGGCGGGATACTCACTGGGTACATATATATTTGTGTATTCATGCTACGCTTCTGTACTTAATTGTACAGGTTCTGAGGCTGGTGCACCTGGTTGTCAGACTGGAGCTTGATTCTGATTATAGACGGATCTGACTTCATGGTGAGCTGCTTTCTCCTGGCAATCTCCGGTAGCACCATGGAGTTTCTTTTGCTTATTTCCCGTCTATTTCTTTTAGACAGTGGGACTGTATGTTATATCTTTTGTATATTCTGTTAGTATGCTCGTAGGACTTGTGACACTAGTTCCTAGCACACACGTGATAGTTATTATGGATTACAGGTCTGTATATATATTGTCTCATGCCTCCTCATGACCGCTTTTGATTAAAAACTGGCTAATTATCCTTGTCGATTTATGTCTTAAGTTTTAAAGACTGAGTATATGTTGAAATGTTTAATCTAATAAGAAGGAACCCTTAGTAAATTGAGTGTTGGCTTGCCTGACCCCGCTGTTGGGCACCATCACGTCCTAAGTTAGGATTTTGGGTCGTGACATTCTGCAATATAAACTAAACAGTTAGAAATAGTAGGATAATATTGCTCAAAAAATTTATTTGTAGCAATATGAAATTTTTCTAAATAAATCTACAAGCATTTTAACATTATACCAATCCCCATTCGTAAGGTGTCATATCATCACTTACATGTTCATTAAACGTTGAGTTTATGGGGTTTCTATATTCATATGCAACTACCAAACTTGCATACATGTAATTCCATCTAGTTGGACAAGGTTTAGGAACCTTTCTTTCTCTTAGGCCATATTCATCGCATCTTTTAAAATATTCTCTAAGTCTACTTCAACGGTTTAAATAAAAAAGCCAGTTAAGAGCCATTTTAACCTTTTTAATTTCAATATTTAAAATTCTCATATCATCACCCACAATTAAATGGTAAATATGACAAATACATCTAACATGAAAAATGTTACTAAATGCAGGATTTAGCGTAGTGGTAAGCAAGGATATAGCATTTGTGTTACTAGTAGCATTATCCAATGAAACTGACATTATTTTATTACGAATACAAAAATATCTACAAATATTCGTAAATGTGCTAGCAATAAACTGCTCTGCGTGACGTGAGTTAATTATTCTATAAGCAATAATGCGCTTTTACGTTATCCAATCCTCATCAATCCAATGACTGATAACAGTAAGGTAATCACAGTCGTTACCACTTCTACCAAGATCAGTTTTAATAGTAACACGACAATTTATATGAGTAAATAAATAGCGCAAATATTGTTTATATTTATAAATATCGCTCTTTACAGTTGTGCGAGGCAAACCTTTATAAGTAGGATTAAAAACTTTTCTAATATAATGCACAAAGTTAGGGTCGGAAGGAAAACTATAGGGTAAGCACATAACGGTTACCATTTTTGCCAATTCTTCCCGATCTTTTTTTGGATCATAATATAAAATACCACTGGTAACAGTATTAATTCCGGGTGAAATTGATTTGACCCGGTATTAGGGTCAGCCTGACTAGGAGTAGGTACACTTTTCCCCTCGGCCAAATCTTCCAGACGAAGATATTTGACTCTATCTTGAGGGTATATCAATATGTGTCTAGCCAAAGTTCCCCCCTCCCCCCTCCCCTCCCGATCCAAAATATTTAAAAGCTAACTTCTTGCTACAAGTTTTACACTTAGCCTTATTTTCTAGAATTAGTTGAGTAAAATATGGCCAAACGGGAAATGTTTCCATATGTTTGGTAGGTTGTCGAGAAAAGTAGGGGCAGTAACATGAGTATCACACGGGGCATCATTTGGAGTATTACTAGTTGGGTTAACTTCAAGAGCAGGACTAGTGGGTGTATCATCATCCGGTTGAGTTTCATCAAAATCTATTTCTTCATCATCATATTCATCAATAGTTGGATTAGAATAAAGAACATTCATTAATTCATAGTTTAATTCTTCACCAGCTCTAATATTATGGTAAAATTGACTCTCAGTAAATTGTAATAAACTATTATCGCTATCAAGAATAGAAGGTGTAGGGCGATATAGGGTTTGTTTTGGGAAGCCGGAGGAAGTGGAGGAGGAACAAAGTGACCACTAGATTCGCCACTCTTGAATTTTTCCTTATTTTTACTAAATATTTTTTTAAGAAATAAGTCATCTTAATTAATCAAGCAATAGAAAATAAATAAAACAAACAAAACTATAATATTGAAACTTAAGAGTTGGAACGAGTTTAACGAATTGACGAACAACTTGTTGAAAGTTGATTTTCGTTGAATACTTGAAGACTTCAATTCACAAACTTCACAATTTTTTCACAAATTATAACAATAAAGTAAGCAATAGTAGCAATTATAGAAGAAAATTAGAGAGAGATTGTGATAGATTGATGACTTTGTAAGAAAAATGAAAGAATGATGGGGTATTTATAGTTGAAAATAGGGAAAAAATATAATTATAAAAGTTTGGGGTTAAACAAAGTTAGGTGGGGAGGGGGGAGGGTTAAATGGTTATTTTCTAAATAGCCAATGGCTATTTTTTAAAGGCCAACAGTCAGATTTTTCAAAGCCCAACGGAATTTTTTTTTTTTAATTTTGACCGTTGGGACCGTATGGGACCATTTGGGCCCGCCAAGGATCGGTCCGGTCTCGGTCCCAAACAGTCCCGGGCCTAGCGATCCTAAAGTAAAGAACTGGGCAAGAAGCCGGGAGGAGGACCACGTACACAATTCTAATCGATTCAAGCCCGTTTAGGCTAGAAGCCCGTTTGGCCCGCGGTCCCGGGCCGGTCCTGGACCGGCCCACTTGACACCCTTACTTCTAAGGTACGGACCCGTTCTTTCTTTTATTTACGTTTTAAACTAATGCTTGCAGGTAATCAACAAGGGACGATGCGAGGTTTTAGGTCTGAAAGCACGCATTGCACTCTCTTTCCCTTGAACCAGTTTTGTCCCAGATGGGTTTTCTGGAAAGGTTTTTAACGAGGCAACAAGTAAATCGTGCTAACTTAGAATTGAAGGCCAGGAACGAACCAATGACGATGATCATAACAGTGTTCGAGGCCTCTCTTCGGTCAACTCCTAACACTGGGGCATTACCCTCTGATATCGATTTTAGCATGGAAAGAGACTTCGGGATTGAAGGGTCTCGATCGATAGGATTCAACATAAGGGCCAAATGGTCAAATGAACCGTGCCCACATAGAGTACTCAAACCCTAACACAAAGCATGTACACATACATTACTATTATGCACAAGAATAAAGAGAAGTCTCTTCCTTGCAAATATCTTGTCTTTTAAATTTTTTTCCTTTACATTTCTTAAGGAGTTCCCTGCTTCCGATCCCCTAAAGGAAACGAGCCGAAGGTCCGCCTTAACCTGAGTTCGAATAATTACTCTCTCACTCTGGAACTTCCATCCAAAAATAAACTCGTACGGTCCAAGATATTAGACCTCAAGGGTATAAGACCTATTAGGAAAACCCCGAATTTTATAGGCTAAGGCCACCCCAACTCCGGGACTGCCATCTTAGGCAAATCTGGATAACTGGGGATAATGATATTAACACAGGACAAACCTGATCTATAAAGGCTACGGCCATCAAACACGGCTCGGAGACATTCGAGGCCCGTAACAAAAACAACAAGGCCTTAAAAGTTCTTAACCGGTTCCAAAGGCTACCCTCGATAGACTATGACTTAAAAAAGTCTAAGTACTTTGGGGAAAGAAAACTTTTGGTCACACCGAACCCCCACGATGCCTTAAAAAGAAATAGTTGAGGCAAGGTTTCTTCGAGTCTCTAAGCAAAAACCAATTATTTTATGCCAAGGCATTTAGATCTTTGCAAATAAAAATAAACAAGGCAAAGGGAAAGGCTGAAATATGTTGAAGGGAAAAGGCCTTATATTCATAACCAAAATTTCTTTTTACAAATGTTGAATGATCCCGATACAAAATTGTACAACGCCTAAAACGGCCTCAAAACAAAAACACACAAGACAAAAAATGTTTAAAAAGATCTTAAGTGGCCTAGTCTTCGCCGGGGGCCGCGTCATCACCTTCGGAGTCTTCACTATCTTCGAGCTCATCCGAATCTTCAGACCCCTCGGAATCCTCCTCCTTAGGATAAGCCAGCTTCCTGGCCTTGGCTTCAGATACCTTGGCTTTCTCGATTTCAGCCAACAAGTCAAAACCTTGAGCTAGAACTCCCTCGGGGGCCTCCCTTCAGGATTGCCACTTAATATGCTTCACCAAGTTTCTACTTGGTCCTGAGCCACCTCGGCATCGGCCTTATGCTGGGAAACCCTCTCATTAGCCTCAGCCTTAATCACAACAAACTCTGACTTGCCCACCTCAAGTTCCTTGGCCAGATTTTCTTGGCTGGAGACCGCCGACAGTTGAGATTGGAGCTCCTCGTTCTTTTTGGCCTATACCAAGGCCTTTTCTTTTGCATCCCGGAGTTGGACCTCAGTCGAAGCTAGTTTTTCTCGGGCGGTCTCCTTTTCCGAGGCCGGCGGTCCATGTTTTTCTTCCATTCTTTGGCCTCAGCTTTCATCGTATCCACCTCCGCCTGAATCTGCTCGATCTGGTCAAGTTTTTTTAACCTGCGGGTTCGGGTCGTTACCCACTATGTCTGAATCATCATCACTAACTTCAAATACTCGTCTTACCTGCTCGACCAGGTCGGCATGATCCTTCTGAGCCGCTCTAATTCGGCCTAGAGCTTCTCACTAAGGAGATTGTAAGCATCCCTCCTCTCAGTAAGCTCTTGATTCTTGCCCTCGTGTTGGTTTAGCTCTTCCCCATATCGGAGAAAATTTTCATGGTGAAGCACCGGGACCTGCAAACACAAAGAAGAATTTTATGATTGTTCTCACACTTAATCCAAGTACATAATAAAAAGTCTTTCAAAGTTACCCGATTCAATGCATGTTGAGCTTCGTTGAAAAGACAGGGGGCCTCCACCTCGTCCATTTTGGCCTGATCCTCTTCAGTCACCAGGCATCGAAGATAGATGGCAACCCCTACGGGGGCGGAGAGAACCCGAGCATCCTCCGATATGGATATAATGATTGACCGCTTCCAGTCAGGATCTGTACTCAGGGTTGGGAACCAGTCCACCAATCTCGAACTCGAAGAAGATCCACTGGCTCCCAAAGACGGCATTTTCTTTAGTACCGGTATGTCACCTAACCTGGTGACATCCTCGAAGGCGGTAAAATCCATGCCATCGAAGAAGTTGTTGAAGGAATCTGCCGCCCCTTGAGGCCCCTCATTTGGGCATTCTTTCAGCATCTAGGCCTCGTTTATCATGGAGACGGTGAATGAAGGTGACCCAGAAAGATCTATCACCCCAAGCGCATCCTTCGGGCATCTCCCCCAGCTCGGGGTAAAATGGCCTCTTCCTTCCCTGGTTCGGAGGCCTTGGCCACTGCTTCCTCATCGGCTACCCTGGTTTGAGGTAGCTCAATACTGCTTCTCATGCGTGTCATCAGCTCGGAGGCTTCTTCTTCTTCAGACTCATCCCTCATATGGTGGAGCGAGTCCGATGAGAGTTCTAAGGTGCTGGTATTTTCTTTAGATTTGCACACCAGCCGCCTCCTCGGTTCCTTCTTTTCGGGGCTCGAGGAACTTGGAGCTTTTCTTCTTTTCTTCTCTTTATCCTGCTTCGGAGCAGGGGGCTCGGTGAATATGCCATCATCACTAGACGGAGGCCTCATCTCAACAACTTTTGATTAACCTGCAAAAGGATAAACAAGTTAGAAATCGACGGCGTAAAAATGAGGCCGAATGTAACTTATAGAAAAAATCTCACCATGAGAACTAGCCCCCCACTGACCCTTCGAAAGTTCACTCCACGCGCGCTTGGAGTAGGGCTTTTGCGACATGATGCCCTCGACCCACTCCTTGAGTCGAGGTACTCCATCCGGCATCCGAGCAACAGATGCACCACAAAGAATTGATAATAAGAAGGTCAAAAGAAAAATGATGAACAAAACATTAAAGGCAAGGTTATACTTACGCGTCATGTTCCATTTCTCAGGAAATGGCATGTCTTTGGCCGAGATTATGTCTGAGGTCTTCACTTGAACGAATCGGCCCAACCAGTCTCAGTCCCAATCCTCATTAATGCTTGAGAATGGGGCCTTAATGGACCGACAAGAAAGTTTTATTAGCCCTCCTCGATAAAGTCGGGGATTATACAGGCGCATAAGGTGGTCGATGGTAAAGGGACACCCCTTAGTTTTCTCACGAAGAGGTGAAGAAGAATCAAAATTCTCCAAAACGAAGGATGAATCTGCCCGAGAGTCACCTCATACCTTTTGCAAAAGGCTATAATAACTGGATCTAAAGGACCAAGCGTGAAAGGGTAAGTGCAAACACTTAAAAAACCCTCCACGGGGGTGGTGATCGCTTCCTTGGGGGTAGGGACCACTACGAGCTTATCGACCTAGTTGCAATCATCCTTGACATTCTCGAGGACATTGTCATAGATCGAATATATGTATCTTAAGACGCCCGCACCGACCCGGTAATGATGAGGTTTTCTCAACCTTGAAATCGATTCCGGTTGGGCACCCCGTAGGTATGAACACATTTAGAGGGGGGGTCTAGTGTTGGTTCCTCAATGGCAGCAGGCAAAAAGTTCTTAGACGGTCTCGAGAAAGAGGGAGTTTCTTTTTGAGGAACGGCTTTTGAAGTCTTTGCCATCACTTCTAAATAGAGGGAAAAAAGGTGCTGATGAAAGAGGAGGTGTAATTAGAGGATAACTTATGAAGCTTTCAGAAAATCAGAAGGGAAGAAGTCTTAAACCTAAACCAGAAAACCAGAAGATGAGAGTGATGAAGTTTTCTTAAAGCACAAGAGCAAAAATTTGAATGTTAAAGTTCTAATGAATGGATGAAAGGGTATTTATAGTTCTCTCAGACGGCGGTTCACATCCCGAAATGGACGACCGACAACTGACACACATTTAATGCCTTGAAGACTGGACCGACGGGACGTTTTAACTATCTTTTGTTGCCTACGTCGTGATCTATCGAAGCGAGGATCAGAAGTTTATGTCGTTTCTCGTCGTCTACTGTCCAAAAAATGAGGGGACTATCTGTATACGGTAGAAACCAAGCTCATCTGTTGCATGACATATCGGGGATAAAACATAATGGATTGACGATCGACCCTGGATTCCATCGAACCTAGGCACGAGGTTAGAACATGTGCAAGATTATCGAGTTCGTAACTCTGGAACTGACCCTGACTTCGAATTAGCTCGAGAAAATACTATCGATCAAAATAACGGAAGGCCGAAATATCCGTAACCGATCGGATATCACGACGGGAATCTCGGCACGTATCAATGAAATCGATTAATTGGAAAATCATGAGATTTTTTTCTTATACAGAATTGTACCTAAAGTAGGACTCCTTTACTATATAAAGGGGGTCTGATTATTTGTAAAACATATTGTAACACGCATCCCAAAGCAATACAATATTTTATCTAGTCATTGTTATCTCATTATTCTGTTCCGGCACCGATTGTAGCATTTTGACTCGAGGGTGATCAACCTTCAAGGCCATGATTTTTCAACTTGTGTGGTTTGCATTTACTCTTTTTATCATTAATTTCAATATTAATCTTATTTCTCATTTTGTATCAAGTTAGACTACATATCCTTAAAACCGTGTATAAATTCAATTGTTATACAATTTTGAGGGTAAACATGACTTTAGCTTGTTTTATGTATTTTTGAATTTATTTAAAGCATTTTTTTATATTATCAAACAGTAAAAGAAATCTAAAGACCTTAAAAACTGATTTGTCCAGCTTAAAAGACAATCCATACACCCTCTTGTTTAGTCTTCCTTAATATTATTATTGCAAAGGCTTGGATTTTTGAAGTAGTTCATCTTTAAGTTCCCTATAATTTTAGGTCAAATATGATACCATAAGTTAACTCAAATTAAGATTTATAAAGCATATATATGAGCAACTCATTTTCACTTACTCAAGATATAAAGTTGTAAGCAGATTAAATAATAAATTATAACATGTAAATGTCTCAATTTATCCGATGTGACAAAAGTGAGCTTGACTCCACAATTTCATTGCATATCAGCGGTACGATTTTGTGTAATGTCGACGATTGAGAAAAATTCTTGCCAGCGGCTTCAAGTATCGAAGCTTAATTAGGGGGCCTTAATTTACAAGAGAATTAGGACCCGTTTGGACATAAATTTTCAAATATTTTTTTGAGAAAGTTGATTTGAGTGAATTTTGATGAAATTGGAAATGTGTTTGGACATGAATTTTGGGGCAAATTTTGACATTTTTTACCTTTAAAATTGGATAACAACTAAAATTATTATATGATTTTAAGGATACTTGATTTCACTTAACACCAACTGATAAATATGAAGATTAATAATTGTAATCAACAGTAAATAAAGAAAACTAGTGTTTGAATGGAACTCATCCCTCGAGTTAGAGTACCCTCGAACTTATTGGTGGAAGAACAGTTTAAAAATATAACAAGCTGATGAACAAGAATATAAGCGAGAAAGAGAATTATATTGATTTGATGTCTGTGAATGATGCCTTACAAATGATTAAAACTCCTCTTTATATAGTAGAGGAATTTTACTTATGGTATAACTTTAATTACAGAAGGAAATCCCATGATTAGTGAGTTTGCCGTTCGTGATTGGATCAGTTCCGAGATTTTCACCATGATCTTCGACCTGTCACGGATATCTTGCCTTTCTGTTATCATGCTATCTTCGATATTGCTCGATGCCTGCCTTATTTGGTCTCGATCATTACTGGCCTCGCTTTCAACAGGTATCTCGAATCTCAAAACTCAGAATCTCGTCTTCATGCTTCGGTCTGAACCACTACGGGGCCGAGCCTCGATGCAACTCCCTGGCCTCAGTCAAATAGTAAAATCAGGTGGGCCCGATTTTAACAGTATATAGATAGTCCCCTCGTTTTTTGGAATAAAATGACAAGAAACGAATTGAGCCTTCGATTTTTTCCCCGACCTGTCATGACGTCACCCTCGTAAGGTACGCGACGAAAATGACTGAAACGTCCCGTCGGTACAGTTCCCCAAGGTATTAATGTATGTCAGTTGGTGGTCTCCCACTAGTGGATTTGAATTTTCTTCGTGAATCCAATAAATAAGCCTCTTTTTCACTCTTTCAAACTTTGCCTTTAACCTTCTTTAATCTCCAAAGCTTTTTCCATCTTATAAGTTCCTCCCTTCTGCAAGATTTTCAGACTTTGTTGTTAACATCTTCTTATACGTTAAATTCTATCATCTTCTTTCTTCTCCAAACTCAAACAAAACGTCCAAAAAAATCCCCAAAAGGATAGTTCTTCTTCATCGCAGTCGGCCGGTAATAAAACACTGGTGGAACCTCACCCCGAGGAGTGTATTCCCGGAGGGTGCATCCTTACTTTTGATTTTAAGATCGAGAAAGTTTCCTCGGTCCCAGGTCGATTGGAGCCTATGTCAAGGTACATATGCTCGATAATTTAGACCTTTCTCAAATAGGTAAAGAGCGATTGCAACTTGGAAGGCAAAAGAGGTGGTGATTCCATGCTGGGCCCCCTCGACCCTGTCATCGTTGATTTCTGTCCTAAGTACCAGATAACCCTGGGCCAAATCCACCCCTCCTTTTAGCGAATTGTCATTCTGCTTCGATTTTTCACGAGCAAAGTCGAGGGGATGTATTTCACCCTCGACCACCTTATCAGATTGTACATCCCCCGTCTCTATCGAGGCGGGTTGATAAAACTCCAGCGTCGAGCTACCAAGGTGTTTTTCTCGAGCATAGATGAGGACAAAGATCAAGGCTGAATGGGCCGGTTTGTTCGAGTGAGGACTTCCGACCTAATCCCGGCAGAGAAGATGCAATTTCCTGAGAAATGGAACATGAAACGTAAGTATTATCTCACTGTTAGCTCCCATGTATTATTTCATTCTTTCGTTTTTCCTCATAAATTTATTTTTCCATGATGTAGTGGTTACTTGGATGCCTGGTGCGGTTCCTAACCTCGAGATCTGGGTTCGGAACCTGGCCTCGACCTCTATGTACACCGAGCGCTCGTGGCACGATTTAGCAAAAGGCCGATGGGAGACCAAGAATCATGGTAAGCTCCTTTTCATGTATCTAATGATTTGACTAAGATATTCTCCTTATACTTATTTAATGTTATTGTATACAGGCCGGGGCAAAGATGCGGTCATGAGGCCCCCGTCTGGCGAGGAGGAGACTTCGGCCCTGATTCCAAAACTGGCGAAGGATAAGAAAAGGAAAAGGATCTCGACCTTCGAGGTCCCAAAGCCCAAGAAACCTCATGTTCGTAAGCCGAAGAAAGATACTACTGCCCTACCTGCGGACGTACTTCAACGGCTAAGGGAGGAAGAAGAAGAAGAAGAAGAAGAAGAAGAAGAAGAAGAAGAAGAAGAAGAAGAAGACTCCGTACTGGTGGCCCGAGTGAAGAAGACCATCGAGTCCCCAAAGGCCTCTGAATCGGTGGTGGTTGATGAGATCCCTCCTAGAATTGAGGGGGTTTTGTAAAAGGACTCAGGCAAATTCCCTGAGTCATCGGAGATCGAAGACGCCTCCCGCCGAAATGAGCAAATGGCAGGAACATTTGAAGGGGCCGGCTCTGAGGCCCTTCGAAGAAAATAGAATGCCCCAAGAGACCCACTTTGGGCAATTGAAATTGGATATTCACCAATTCTGCCTGCATTTTCTGAGGAGGCAATTCGGGGTGCCCAAGCTTTGAGGACCCCCGAGGTATATAGAGCCCCCAGAGGGGAGGATCCCTTCTGAGATTGCTTTATCAGGGTCAAACAATCTACCGGCCTTGGTGAAGCATCGAGTCTTTTTGATGGGGCAACAAATCTTGTATCGGGTAAACCTCAACTCCCCCTATTGATATCATATTTTACGTTTATTTCTTCTTTTCGTGTTTGATATCTTTTCTTCTTTCCGTATAGGCCTTGGCACTCCACCAGGAGGCGTTTTCCAAATCCCGAGCAGAGCTGAGCCAATGTGAGGCTGACCTTCAAGGGCTCTCAGAGGAAAGGAATGCCCTCAAACTTCTCTGTGGGAAAAAAGAAGAGGAGATCAAGGACCTCCGAGCCGAGTTGGCTAAGGCTCACAAGGATCAGACCAACCTGATCGAGCCGGTAATGACAATCTTAAAAGCTCATGGACTTGATTCGAGAATGGTGGATAATACTTCAATCCCACAACTGCATTAGAAGGTCGAGAGGATCGAGCAGTTCCATGAGGAGGTCAACACGATGAAGGCGGAGACCTTGGAGTGGAAATAGAGCATGGACCGCTTAGCTGCAAAGAAAGAGACTGATCGAGACCAATTGTAATCGGCTGAGATTCAGCTTCAAGGCATGAAGGAGAAAATCTCGGCTCAGGACAAGAAAATAAAGGAGCTCGAGGCTCGGTTGGCTACCGAACTTGCAAAGTCCAAATCGGAGGCTGAGAAAGCTAAGGTCAAGGCAGAGGCAATCGTGGTCGTTTACCGATCTGATGCTGAGGCTGCTCAAGCCCAAGCGAGAGAGGCTATCGAGACCGCTCAAACTCGAGCACATTGGATTGTTGAAGTCGCCAAATGCCAATCTCAGAGGGAAACCATTGAGGAGATCCATGCTCGAGGTTTTGATCTTATCGATGATATAATAAAGGCTAAAGAGAATGAAGCCGATGCTAGAGCACTGGCCTCTTCCGATGATGATGACGATGACAATGATGATGGTGGTGGAAGCAAGACCGGGCTGAGAATGGGGAGGACGTCGATGAAGGAGAGGCTGTCCCCGAGGAAAATTAGGAATCTTAGACTTTTCTTTTCTTTCTCATCTTTATCTCGACTCCTGCTTTGTTAAATTTCTAATTCGCTTACGCCTTATGAAAATTTTGATTCACTTATGCCTTGTGAAAATTTTGATTCACTTATGCCTTGTGAAAATTTTGTTCGTAAATTCGAAGCTTAGGCAACTTGATCGAAGTCGGACTAATGTAATCTTTGTAGTCGAGTAACTACTTGCTCGAACTCGAAGTAGGATGACCATTAGGTTTTAGTTGAGTGAGGATGATTTCTCGAACTAAAAAAATAAAACGGCCCTTAGGCTCTTGAATTGGGCCGATATGGCCTCAAAAGAATAACTTTTTCCCTTTTTGGCTTAAAACGTTAATCATATAAAAAGTTTTCATGCCTTAGCACGAAATATATTTGTACTCATTAAGTTTTTCGAGGGTTGGTGTTATCGAAACCCTTTGCTTTAATATGACTTGGCATAAAACTTTTTGAGGGTTTGAATAATTCGACACCCCTTAGGGTTTTCTTTTTGAGGGTTGATGTTATCGAAACCCTTTTGTCATTTTGCCGAAGGTAGCCTTTTTAACCGGTTTGTAAAAGTATTTGAAAGCCTATTTTATAATGGAATTCGGACGTCTCCGAACCATGTTATCTTGGCCGTAGCCTTTAGTTTGACATTTGCCCCTTAGGCTTGTTTCCCAGTTACACTTTGAACTTGTTCGAAGTTTCAGTCCCTGAGTGGGGTGGCGGTGGACTATAAAATCGAGGATTGCCTTTTTAAGGTCTTACGATCTCGAGGTTTAGTAATTCGATCATATCAATTTTTTGGGCGGCAGTCCCCGAGTATGGGGTGAGTTGTTTGAACTTCAGTTGTGATTGGCCCTTAAGCCAGTTTCCACAATAGATCATAAGTATAAAGTATAAATTTTTCTAAGGCGTGTAACATTTTGTAAGGAAAAATATTTCTTTCAATAGATTATACATGCGTACATGTTTTTCCATTAGGGCTTGAATAATCTACATGGACACGGTTCATTGGACCATTTGGCCCTTTACAAAATTTACCTATCGAGACCCTGTTGAAACGAAGTATTTTCCTTGTAATCATCCAAGGGTGATGCCCCCTAGTATTCGATGTAGATTGTAAAGAAGCCTCGGATACTGTTGAATTCTCTAAGTTAGCACGAACAATGGTTGCCTCGTTAAAAAACCTTGCCGGAAAACCCCATTTGGGAAAAAACCTGTCTAAGGGAAAAAGAGTGCAATGCGTGCTTTCAGACTTAAGGACTTCGTGTTTGGAGAATCCTTCGATGTATTCGATCAAGAACCTGTATATGGTTAGTATAAACTATAAATGAAAATGGAGAAGGTCATACCTTAGCAATAATATCGTTTGAGGAGTGATATGTTCCAATTATTCGGTAATTGTTCACCGTTCATCGAGCCAAGTGATGTGTTGCTAGAATTCATAGTTTTAAGCATTATATACCTTACATTTTATGTGATTTTATGATAAAAATACACGTTATATGTGCATAATGGAGTCTATTTCATGTGTAGGTGAATTGGAGATGGAAGTCAAGCTAAATGGGTGTATAAACGTCAAAAATACGCTCAACAGTCGAAAAGGAGTGACCCTGGCCATACTTGGGCGTTTGGCCACTAAAGCCAGGCATGCCCAGGCGTTAAGGGGGCGTTTGGCCCTTAAGGCCAAGGTGACCCTGGCGTTAGCCATGTGTTTGACCCCTAACGCCAGGTCTGCCCAGGCGTTAAGGGGGCGTTTGGCCCTTAAGGCCAAGGTGACCCTGGCGTTAGCCATGTGTTTGACCCCTAACGCCAGGTCTGCCCAGGCGTTAAGGGGGCGTTTGGGGCTTAACTCCTGGGTGCCTGGTCCGATCAACTCCGAGTTTTAAAGGTTTTTAAGTGTTTCCTGGTTGGAATAGAATTCTCCTACACGTTTAGGGTTTATCACAAACATATAAATAGACCCAATAACACAACTTTGAGGGGAGGATGCCATTTTTGGAGAGAATATACACACAAGATCATTGAAGAAGCAAAGGATTATCAGTTTTCTTCATCTTAATCTAGTATCTTCCGTTGATGCAAAAACTTATGCAATTTTTTAATTCTAGTATAAGTGGCTAACACCCATTATTCTGGGGTTGTGGTTTAGCCATGAATATTGTTATTCGATATTAACTTAACCTTGATTATAATTCGCTCAATATATGGTTGTTTCTTCGATTCTGCGTTTAATTGCTTAATTGTTTGGCCAGCAATTTGGTTCTATATACTATCTATGTTATGCTTGG
>MDKI01068327.1:0-11399 GCA_005239505.1 Nicotiana paniculata | reverse complement strand
ATACATATTTAGATTGAAATTTAGTAAATAATCAAGTATTACTTCAAACGACCATAACCTACAATTGGGAGTGGCAACTCGTGCCCCCGACCCTTAACTCCAAATAATTAATAAAAACGCACATAACAATCACGGGTGCATTTCATGTGACGTGTTTGCCATGTGTTCAAAACAACAAGTGTCACGCCATCGTGACTTGTCCAAGATAAATCCATAAACGTCCTAATTGATCTTAAAACTAAATTGTTCCTTCAAACAGAAAACATAAAGAATAATCAAACATCGCCTCAAATAGGCACTATAAAACCGTCACGACCATATTCTTGAATACGTAACCTACACTCGGGTGCGACAACTCATGTCCCCGACTTCAACTTAACTATATTAAAATCACGTGTTGCAATTGCGGGTGCATTTCATGTGGCGTAATTGTAACATGTCCAAAAGCATAACAATTGCACGTTCTCGTGACTTATTTTCAAGATTAATCCATACTTATCAAAATCGGCTAAATTTCAAAGAGTTTAAATCTACAATAGGCTAAAACACGTAAACAATTAGATGATTTAGGCCAAATATTAATATTAAGCGACCATGCTAGAACCACGGAACTCGGGAATGCCTAACATCTTCTCTCGGGTTAACAGAATTCCTTACTCAGATTTCTGGTCGCAGACAACTTAAAACAGAGTCAAATTTCCTCGATTTGGGATTTTAAAAATAAAACGGTGTCCCGGAGCATCGTCAAAAATCCGGATGGCGACTCTGAAAAAATTAAAATAAATCTCAAATCCGAATAATGTCACTTTAATTGGAAAAACTCCCTTAATACCCTTCATTAATCCGGGGTGGTAAAAAAGGAGATATGACAGCTCTGGCGACTCTGCTGGGGATCGAACCCAGAATCTCTAGTTCAGGGTTCAAGAATTCGAGCTTATAATAAACTGTTTTATTTGGCTTTATTATCTGATTTTTACATGTTTAAACCTAACGTGCTAAATATCATTTTTTACCGCTTTGATATTATTTGAACTGTATATAAACTGTGCCGAAACCCTTCTTCTCTGAGTCTTCTAAATCATCTGGGAAGTGTGCACTTCGTGTGACTTCTTTTCTGTTAGAGTCATATCCAAATTTTAGAACGAGGTACAGACAAGTTGCAAAGCCGGTGAAGCTTCTGTATTCCCGGTACGCTGCCCCGACCTCGGCTCGAGCTGTCCGCTCGGGTAAGCCTAGTCTAGAACAAAACCCCAGGTTTAAACCTAGAATAACAAAACCTCATGCCGGATTCCTAGCAGGAACACTTATCTGCATCATGTGCACTTGACTTAGGGGACTCAACACACAAAGGGTTGGGTCCATCTAGGACAGGTATACCCGAAATGAAAGACTACCCTGATGCATCTTACTTGTTACGTATGCATTTATTTGTTTCAGCTTGTGTATTGACCGGCTAAAATAAAAATAAAAATAAAAACGAACAGAAAAACCAAGAGTGAGGTAGGATAGAAAATTCACCCTGTTTTGAAAAATCCCCATTTTATCCCGAAACTCTGAAACAAAATGAGTAGGTGTATATTTTAATCAGTCAGGATTTTTCTGAACTATGCATTGTTTGATTCTCACAGGTGTGGGATACGTAGGCAACCCTCATCGGGTCCAACTCTATTTTTCAAAATCAAAGGATATAGCCCTAAATAAAATTAGGTGATGCCATTGTAGCCTGATTGCCCAAGTGGGGAGCCGGAAGGCAATTTTTGCAAAAGTTGGCCGCCCGTGGTTTGTCTTTAAATTTTGACCCAATTCGCAAACACAGCCTTAAAAAAAAAATTCCTACCCGAATTATTGAAGGGTCGTATTCGCAAAGATGGTCTATTTTTCTTTATTACAAAACCCTCTGCAAAAATAACACTTTTCAATTTTTTTTGTGGTTTTAATCAAAAAACAAATGTGCAGGATGAATACAGTTGAAAACATCCCCTTCAAGGCAGTCGAGGAAATCCCTCTAGGACTCCGTATGTGGTGGAGCGACTTGGGGGAAGGCAGTAGAAAGTCTGTTATGAAAGCTTTAGAGGGACTTACGGGTCTTTTAAAAATCAAGCCGAGGTTGGACATCATCCAGGCTCTAGTACCGTTTTGGGATCCCGCCCACAACGTGTTCCACTTTTCAGACTTTGAATTGACGCCCACGCTAGAGGAAATAGCAGGGTATGCTGGTCTCAATGACAATCTTAGAAGTCGGTACCCAGTGGAACCTAGGGCGATGACTCCACATAAGTTTTTGGATCTGTTGAACATTAGTCGGGACGTCCAAGACCCACACCTATCCGAAGGTTTCTGCACTTTCTATTTTCTTTACAGACGTTATGGAGATTCCCAGGGTTATGAGGCTAATAACACTGGTCAAATTCACAAAGATCAGGCTAAATGGGAAGCCCGCCGGGGGCTAGCTTTTGTGGTAGCATTCTTGGGCACCTTGATTTTCCCAAGAAGTGACGGATGCATAGACATCGGGCTTGTGGGAATAGCAGATTTCATGATGAAAAATTCCAATGGAACACTTATACCGATGGTCTTAGCCGAGATTTACCGTGCTCTGATAATTTGCCAATCTGGGGGAAAGTTCTTTGAGGGGTGCAACCTGCTTCTACAAATCTGGCTGATCGAGCACCTCTGTCACCGCCCAGGCTACATGAACTATGGTTTAACCGATTTGAATTGCATCGAGGAACATGGTACTCGGGTAAAAGGCCACAAATTCCTAAGGTCACGGAAGCCTGGCACTCATACTTGAGTTCACTAACTGCCGACCAAATCGAGTGGATGTTCGGGTGGCTCCCTCTCAGCAAGGTTATCAATATGTCTGCTGAGGTTTGCTATCTCCTGTTAATGGGCCTGCAAAGCATTCAACCATATGCCCCACACCGGGTCTTACGCCAATAAGGGAGACAACAGGGTGTTCCCCATGACGAGGATTTAAGCCAACAAGCCATTGAGTTATGCCCAAGAGCCGCATTTCCTGAAGGCAGGGTCCGTCAAATCTGGAATGAGTGCAGGTTTTTAGAACCTCAAACTCGGGTGAGAGACTTATCCAAAGGCGAAATGGAGCCCGCCTACACTTCTTGGTATAGCATAAGAGGCAGAGAGCATCAAGAGTAAGAACGACCCGCAAAGATACCCCACGTGCAACAATTCACCGAGCAAACACAAGAACATTGGGCTTGGTTAGAAAAGGAAAACAGCTACCAAGCCACTATAAGCAAGTTGGAAGCCCAGGTCAGGGAAATCAAATTTGAAAACGTTCTACATACTGCCACAATTGAAGGGGAGAAAAATAGATTAGCCCAAGAAAATGAAGTTCTCCGGGCCCAGATACAGGAATTAAAAACAGCTGCTAAGAACCCAGAGAGAAACAGAACTGATGAAAGGCTTATCAATAGCCTGAGGCATAAAGTGTGCAGCTATGGAAATGATCTAGATAAAGCTAAAGAAGAACTGGCCGGAGTTCGGGCAAGATTAACAAGAAGTGTAGAAGAAAGAACAGGGTTTGTCCAGAGACTAAAAAGGAAATATGACCAGGAAGTCATAGGCTTGAAGGAAAAGATGGCCGTCCTCGAGAACGAAATGGCCAAACAGGCAAAAAGATTTAAGACAGAGAGGGAACAATGCTATGCAATGATGGCTCAGTTAGAAAAAGAGTTGCAACAATGGGAAGAGCAGAGTAAGAAAGACTCCCAGACTTTAGAGGCGAGATCCCAGCAAATCGGGTGTCTTCTTTAAGAAAAGGGTATCATTAGGCGAAGGGTCCAAGAGATAGCTGACTACATCGTCACCAGATGCCAGGAATGCGAAGTTATGACTCGGACCACCTTCTTCTCAGCGGTTATGATCTTCGTCCGCAAGATAATGGACGACCTTTACCGCCTCCAGCAAGACATAGCATGCAGGCCCGTGGCAAGGCCGAATGATGCCCCACCGGCCCCTGGAGCAACGGAAGCACTGCTGTATTTTTGATGTTTTTCGAGTCTGTATTTCATTTTGCTAGTCGTAGTCATGTCTGAGTCCACAGTAGTTTTTATATTCTTAGAAAGTATGTGTCGAGCATGTCTTGCAAACTCTGAAACTCCAAAAGTGGGCTACAAGTTTTCTGTAATCAGAAGTGTTTTATTTAATGAATGAAAATTTTTAGAATGAAGCTTTTAGAAAAATATGCATTTCTGTACTTTGGGTTTTGCTAGCATGAACTACGTGATGATCTGATTCACGCGGCGCCGTGACACGTAGGCAATCCACATAGGATTCGATCATAACCATAAGAAAAGAAGCCGAGCGACGAATAAAAGAGCGGAAACAATAACAGAAGAAGGGCAAGAATGATAAAAAGGGAAAAGCCGATAAATAAAGCCGGGATGAAGTACACAACTGTCGCAAAACATATAGAAAAGCATTTAAATTGCTTAGATGCATCGCATACCCCAAATGTGCAATTGCCTATGAGATAAATGCTTCAACCTAACATTTTAGTGGTCCAATCTAAAAGGTATTTTTAGGTGGTTGGTTTTGCGGTAACCTGGCTTCCCATCCTTACTTCACTAGATCAAAAGGGAGCATAGAAATGACGTCTGAAAGTCACTTGCCAATTGTCAACTCTTCCGTGGAAGACCTAAATCTAGTCATACCAACATCTGAGTCAGCAACAGTTGAAGAGAACTGGACTCTGCATTGCCGCATGCTGGAAATGTGGGACGCATGGTCCAATGGTAGGGAACCACCCAGTACCATCCCGGGTTTCCCAGAGACAATCCCTAGGGCAGGCGGGACGTCCAACATCCCCATAAGCTACCCAGCCACACCATTTAGATATCCAACTATGTCGGCTCACTTTGCCGGAAGGCCTTCTGAGGTTCGCCCCCACGCTTTATTTTCTGGTGTGTCTTCCAACATCTTCACCGCACCACCAATCTCCGCCACGGCTCCACCAGCTATCTCCGGGCCAAGTTTCGAGCTACCAGTATTCATATTCCAAACACCATCCGTCCATGAGGATACCGCTCATGCTATTCCCAATGCATATCCCCAACAAAATCATCCTGAGGTCACTTTGGGACAGGATAAGAAAAGCCTCGAGCACGAAGAAATAACTCAAAAAATGAAGAGTATTGAACAGAGCCTCAAAAATATACAGGGGTTGAGCGGGCAGAAAAGTGTCTCCTATGCAGACTTGTGCATGTTCCTACACGTCCATTTGCCTCTCGGGTTTAAAACCCCCAAGTTCGAAAAATATGACGGACATGGGGACCCTATAGCCCATCTGAAAAGGTACTGCAACCAGCTCAAGGGAGCAGGTGGGAAGGAGGAACTTCTCATGGCATATTTTGGAGAAAGCTTGACGGGGATTGCATCAGAATGGTACATGGACCAGGATATATCCCGCTGGCACATATGGGATGACCTGGCACGGGACTTTGTCCGGCAATTCCAATACAATGTGGACATCGCTCCCGATAGGAACTCACTATCCAATCTAAAAAAGAAACCCTCAGAGAGTTTTAGAGAGTACGCCATCAAATGGCGCGAGCAGGCCTCCAGGGTCAAACCTCCGATGGATGAGGTTGAAATGGTCAGCGTCTTTCTACAAGCACAGGAAGCTGATTACTTCCAAAATATGATGTCCGCCATGGGCAAACCATTCGCAGAAGCAATCAAAATTGGAGAAATGGTGGAGAGTGGTCTAAAAACAGGTCGTATCCTGAGCCAATCTGCCATAAGAGCAACTTCTCAGGCCATCCAAAGCGGATCCGGGAGTGCAGCCAACAGGAAAAAGAAAGAAGAAGGGGCCATGATGGTTTCCGACGTCAAGAAAACCTCGACAATACCCACGTCCATTTCCCAAAGCTTCCCAACATTACTATCCTCACCAAGACGCAGCTTATGATGCGCCCCCTTTTCCCTATGCGGTAATGAACGCTCAACCACATCCCAAGCCGCAACAACAATACAATCAGAATAGAAATCCACCTCCAAAAAATAACCATCGTCCCTCAACTCCATATAATCCACGCCCTCCTCAAAACAACTACCCGTACAATGCCTATCCCCGAGAACCACCAAGGAGACTTAATTTCACTCCCATCGGAGAGCCGTATTCCAGCTCTTCCCAAAGTTGGTCCAGATGGGACTCCTGCAACCTGTACCTCCAAACGGGTAGAATCCTCAATCACCATCATATAGACGGGGTACCAGTTGTGCTTACCATTCCGGAGCAGAAGATCACAACACGGAGGATTGCTGGACCCTCAAAAGGGCCATGGAAAGCCTTATAGAACAAAAGAAAGTGGTTTTAAGGGACGAAGAAGCTCCCAATGTGACGAACAATCCACTGCCCACTCACAATCATGGGTCCGTCATCGGCATGATTTGCGAGGACCAGGATTTCGATCCAGCTCTAAAGGCCATCATCTCCATCGCAGATGTGGAAAGAAAACCCAAGGCGGCACCCGAACCAGTCAAGGAGATGAAGAAGAGTAACCCCGCCCCCCAGGTCACGAAAAAGGCTGAGACTGGAACAAATAGGGGACTCTCTAAAGACACTGTCCTTTACCTCCCCAAGGCACACAGGAAGGAACAAAGTGTGTTGAGCCCTCCCAGAAGGTTAAATTCAACAAGGCTATAATGAATGGACCAAAAATGTACGTGCCGAAAGGGACGTATGTGGCGCGGGGGCAAATAATTTCACCAAGGCTGAATGAGCCGGCGGTTATTAGCCGCGCGTCGCAAACTCCCATGAAGAATACTACTGCCGTCCCCTGGAATTACCACAAGACGGTGGTGACATACAAAGGGAAAGAGATCACTGGGGAAACAGGCGATATAAACTCATCAGAGAAATACCTCGACCCGGAAGAACTAAACAAAAGCAAGTTGAAACGCTTTCCGCCTAAAAGGTCGATCAGTGCCGGAGAAGCAGAAGAATTCTTCAAGAATATGAAAACCGCTGAATAGGCCATAATCAAGGGGCTCAGAAAGTCCCCCACTCAGGTCTCACTTCTATCCTTGCTGGTAAATTCAAACGAGCATCAGAAGATCCTGATCAAAACCCTTAACGAAGCATACGTTCCAGCCAACACCATAGTCGAGAAAATGGAAAGAATGGCAGAACAATTTTTTGAAGTCAACCGGATCTCAATCAGCAAGAATGACTTGCCCCCGGAAGGGGCTGCCCACAACAAAGCTCTCTACCTAACTGTTAAATGCGAGGGTTACTATGTGAAAAGGGTTATGATGGACGGTGGATCTGGGGTTGATATTTGCCCTCTATCGACCCTACAAAGAATGGAGATCGGGACTGAGAGAATTAGGCCCAACAATGTGTGCGTCTGTGCATTCGATGGTATCAAGAGAGACACGATCGGGGAGATTGATTTGGTCTTGACAATCGGGCCGGTGGATTTCGAAGTGACATTCCAGGTCATGGATATGGATACTTCCTACAATTATCTCCTGGGAAGGTCTTGGATCCATGCGGCAGGGGCAGTGCCATCTACTCTCCACCAGATGGTTAAGTTCGAATATGAAGACCAAGAAATCGTGGTCCATGGGGAAGACGAGCAATCTAGTACAGGGACCCATTAGCCCCATGCCTAGAAGCAAGAGAGGGCGGCGAGCACATAGTCTACCAGGCTTTCGAGATTGTGGTTGCGGACCAGCATGAGGAAGGAACCCTGTGCCCTTAACCCTTCCTATCAAACGCGTTAATTATGGTCGCCAACGACATGATCAAACGTGGTTACACACCTGGAAAAGGGCTCGGGGGTGTCCTTGCAAGGCATCAAAGAACCCGTCACTTTGCCTACCAATAAAAAGTTTTTTGGCATAGGGTTCTAAGCTACCCCCGAAGATGAACAATGGGCTGACCAACGTAAGAAAAATGGTTGGGTATTTCCTCAGCCGATCCCACACATCACCGCATCATTTGTCAAGCCAAAATACGTGGAGGAAGAGGAAGAGGCTTTCACGGCCGAAGAAATAGAAGAAATATGCGGAGCAATGAGGCAGATGTTGTATGAGGCCCATATGGTCCAACCAGGAGAAGGCTCCAGCACTGCCGAAGTACAGTATATGGGGCCTGGCGCCAATTTGCAAAACTGGGAGGCTACTCCATTCCCCTTCAGGCGGGAGTCCCGATAGTTCAGCTTTTGCCATCCTTTCTGCACTATGAGTTATTTCAGGGTGTAACTCAAGTGTTTTTTTTTTAAATTCTTGCCTTTAAATTTTGATTTAAACCCTCCTATGTTCAAATTCAATGAAATGAAATCAAAATTTCATCGTCTATTATTCTTTCTGATTTTTTTTTACTTTTCTTATTTTCCAGTCCTAATAATGCGGCTTTAAAAAACATGACATGCTTGTGGACTTCATGCTCTGATCTTAATACGCCGTCTAACCTCGAAATAATGAATCAAGAACTGGAATATGACGAAGAAGAGGCTTTTAGGGAAATAAATCGAGAATTGGAACAGTTCGAGAATAAGCCTAAGCCAAACTTAAACGAAACGGAACCCGTTAACTTGGGCAATGAAGAAGAGATTCGAGAAACCATGATAAGCGTCCAAACGGATGAAAAGACTAGATATGCCTTCATTCAACTCCTATTTGAATTCAAATACGTATTTGCTTGGTCCTACGACAACATGCCCGGACTAAGTATGGACTTGGTGGTACACAAATTGCCAACCTACCCCGGTCATCCACCTATCCAACAAAAGCAGAGGAAATTTAAAACAGACATAAGTGACAAGATCAAAGAAGAGGTCGCTAAAAAACTAAAGGCTGGAGTAATTCGAGTGGTCCAATACACCACCTGGCTGGCCAATGTGGTTCCGGTGCCTAAAAAGGACGGAAAGGTCCGAGTATGTGTTGACTACCGGGATCTGAATAAAGCCAGTCCCAAAGATAATTTTCCACTGCCAAACATACACATCTTAGTTGACAATTGTTCCAAACACGAGGTGCAGTCTTTTGTCGATTGCTATGACGGATATCACCAGGTGTTGATGGATGAAGAGGATGCAGAAAAGACAGCCTTCACTACACCCTAGGGAACATACTGTTACCGGGTCATGCTGTTTGGTTTAAAGAACGCTGGGGTAACTTATATGAGGGCCATGACCGCCATATTTCACGATATGATGCATCAGGAGATTGAGGTGTACGTGGATGATGTGATCATTAAGTCTAGAACGCAAAGTGACCATGTGCAGCATTTGAGGAAATTCTTCAAAGTCCTGCGCAGATATGATTTGAAATTAAACCCAGCCAAATGCGCGTTCGTAGTTCCATCCGGAAAATTACTGGGATTTATAGTCAGTCGACGGGGCATTGAGCTAGACCCAACAAAGATAAAATCTATCCGGGATCTCCCACCCCCAAGAACCAAGAAGGAAGTCATGGGTTTGTTGGGTAGGTTGAATTACATCAGCAGGTTCATCCCTCAGTTGACCTCCACATGCAAGCCTATATTCAAGCTATTGAAAAAATATGCGGCCATCAAATAGACAGACGAGTGCCAGGACGCTTTTGACAAGATCAAAGAATATCTGTCAAATCCTCCAGTGCTAGTCCCACCAGAACGAGGGAGACCTCTATTCCTATACCTGACGGTGCTAGAAAACTCCTTTGGGTGTGTTCTCGGGAAACACGATGCAACCGGGAAGAAAGAGCAGGCCATTTATTACATAAGTAAGAAGTTACAAGCTACAAAGCCAAGTATTCCTAGTTAGAAAGGACTTGTTGCGCTCTAACTTGGGTTGCTCAGAAGCTCCGACATTATTTATTGGTTTATACCACCTGCCTCATCACGAGGTTGGATCCCTTGAAATGCATATTCCAAAAGCCAATGCCCACCAGGAGATTATCAAAATGGAAAATCTTGCTCACGAAATTCGATATTGTCTATGTCACTCGCACAACTATGAAAGCTCAAGAATTCGCCGATCATCTAGCTGAAAATCTGGTTGATGATGAATACCAGCCCTTGAGCACTTATTTTCCGGATGAAGAAATCAACTCCGTCGAAATAATCTCGGAAGGCGTTGACACCTGGAAAATGTTCTTCGACGGAGCAGCCAATACGAAATGTATTGGGATAGGGGAAATCTTGATTTCACCCACAGGACAACACTACCCTGCTATGGCCCGCCTCTGTTTCTTCTGCACAAACAATACTGCTGAATATGAAGCTTGTATAATAGGCATGAACATGGCCATTGACATGGATGTAGAAGAGTTGTTGATCATAGGAGACTCCGATTTGATCATTAAGCAGGCTCAGGGAGAGTGGGAAACTCGAGATGTTAAACTCCTTCCCTACAAACAGCATGTGGAGAATCTTAGTAATCGATTCAAAGCTGTCGAGTTCAGATATATTCCTCGGTGCCACAATGAGTTAGCCGATGCGCTGGCCACCCTAGCGGCAATACTGCCCTATCCGGATAATGTTCGCATAGACCCATTGGAGATCCAAATCAAGGAAAGACATGGTTATTGCAACACGGTCAAAGTAGAACCCGATGTCCAACCATGGTATCATGATATTCAAAGATTTTTGAAGACAAGAGAATATCCCGAGCAGGCCAACAGAGACCAAAAGAGAACCATCAGAAGGCTCGCTAGCAGTTTCTTCCTAAGTGGGGAAGTACTGTATAAAAGGACTCCCGATCTAAATCTGTTAAGATATGTAGACGCTAAAGAAGCCGAAAGGATCATGGGCGAGGTCCATTCAGGAGTATGCGATCCCCACGTGAATGGGTACGTCTTCGCAAAGAAAATCTTGCGGGCTGGATATTATTGGATGACCATGAAGAAATATTTTTTCAATTTCGTCCGGAAGTGCCATAAGTGTAAAATGCATGGCGACCTAATCCATGCACCACCATCAGAACTGCATCCTATATCGGCACCCTGGACATTCGTTGCTTTGGGAATGGATGTCATTGGGTCGATCGAGCCAAGGGCATCAAACGGGCACAAATTCATTTTGGTCTATTGACTATTTCACAAAATGGGTCGAGTCCGTCACGTTCAAAGCTGTCACTAAGAAAGTGATGGTGGATTTCGTGCATGCTAATATCATCTGTCGTTTTGGTATCCCAAAAACTATCATCACCAACAATGCCGCGAATCTAAACAGTAACTTGATGAGGGAGGTATGTGAACAGTTCCAGATAACACACTGCAACTCGACCCCTTATCGGCCCAAAGCAAATGGCGTCGTTGAAGCAGCAAACAAAAATATCAAGAATATTCTCAGGAAAATGATTCAAACATCCAGGCAACGACATGAAAAGTTGCCTTTTGCATTGTTGGGATATCGCACGACCGTGCGTACATCGGTTGGAGCT
>MDKI01068742.1:0-21140 GCA_005239505.1 Nicotiana paniculata | reverse complement strand
GAATAATTATGGAATATAAAGTGTTAGATAAACAGTAAAATAATTTGATAAAAATACGAAAAGTTGTGAAAATACCAGTTACTGTAAGGAGTGATTTTGAAAGTATATATACAAGTTTGAAAATAATTTGAGGAAAAATTGGGTATCAACAGCCGATAGAGTGAACCTGAAGATGGTGCTCGGGCGCTGGCGCTTTATTTGGATTTAAGCATCAGTCTTCTCCTTGGCTTCTTTTTCTCCGAGCTCGGAGCCCTTTTTATTTTCTTCTCTTCACCCTGTCTCGGATCAGGGGAATCGGTGGGGAAATCATCGCTACAGAATGGGGGCCTCACTTTGACATCCTTGGATAAACCTGCAGAGAAATAAAACAAGTAAGGACTTAATGATGCAAAAGGGAAACAAAATATTACTCATGAAAGAGATCTCACCGTGCGAATGGGCTTGGAAAGCTCGCTCCATGTACACTTGGAATAGGGCCTCTATAGCACGATGCCCTCTACCCACTCCATGATTCTAGGAACTGCATTCGGGACCCGAGCTACAGCTGCACCACCACAGAACACCGATAAGAAGGAAGGAAAAAAGTGAGAAATTAAATTTTGGAAGAAAAATTATACTTACGTGATTTCCACTTCTCAGGGAACGACATGTGCTCTGCCGGGATCAAGTCCGAGGTCCTCACTCGGACTAAACGGCTTAGCCAACCTCGATCCCGATCTTCATCGATACTCGAGAACGGGGCTTTACTAGCCCGAGGGGCGAGCTTGATCAGTCCTCCCGGTAGAGTCGAGGACTGTATAAACGCATGAGGTGGTCGATAGTAAAAAGGAACCCTTTGATCTTGCTTACAAAGAAACGGAGAAGGATTACGATCCTCCAAAAAGAAGGGTGAATTTGACCGAGTGTTACCTCGTATCTTTTGCAAAAGTCGATGATAACAGGGTCCAAGGGGCCCAGCATAAAAGGATAAGTGTAAACACTTAAAAATCCCTCGACGTGGGTGTTGATGGCTTCGTTAGGTTCGGGAACCACCACATGTTTGTCAACCTAGTTGCAATCCTTTTTTGACTTCGGAGAAAATGTGCTCGATGATCGAGCAGATGTAACTCGAGACTTCCTCGCACCAACCTGGTACGGAGGAGGGCTTTTCGACCTTAAAATCGACATTGACCGGGCACCCCTTTGGGATGAACATTTTCAGAGGAGGTTCCGATATCGGTTCCTCGATAGTAGTACACGAGACGGTTTCCTCGATAGTCAGCTGAGAGGTAGAGGGAGTTTCTCTTTGGGGAACGGTTTTTGAAGTCTTCGCCAGTTTTTTGAAAATGAAGGAAAAGGGAAGAAAAAGAGGAAGTTAAAATAGTACACTTGATGGTTTGGGATGAAGACAGAACAAAATTTCTTATGAAAAGATCTAAAATAACCGAAATATAAGTGCCTCAAAATATTAAGATTACTAAGGTACGAGGGCATAAGGTTTGTGTAAAATTTGAATGAGCAAATGAGGGAGTATTTATAGTTTTTCAACAACGACTCGCATCCAGGAGTGGCTGACCAGCTTCTGACAAACATTTAATGCCATTAAGACTTGATTGATGAGATGTTTCGACTGTTTTGTCGTTTCTGTCGTGTAGTGTCGAAGAAAGAATCGGAAGCTCATATCATTTCTCGTCATCTACTCTCCGTAAAACAAGGGGACTATCTCTATACGGTCGAGATCGAGTTCGCCTACGACATGAAAGGACAGGCGCGGGACATGACAATGCAAGACTAAAGATCGACCCCAAGTTACATCGGACTAGAACCCAGGTTCATAACACCTACCTTCGAAAATATTGAGTCCGAAACCTCAAGTTCGACCCTAGGCCCGAACGAGCTCGAAGAAACATTGTTAGCATAACCAACAGAAGACCGAAATATCTGTAACCGGGCAGATATTGTGATGGGATCTCGGCGCGTTTCAGTTAAAGGTGTCTAACGGGTGGGATGGGATGGGCTGAGGTTTTATTGAACCGGACAGGTAGGGATACCGGGCCGGTTACGGGTTATTATTAACGGGTTTAACGGGTTCGGGTTAATCTGGGTAAAAACTAAACCGCGGTTAGGGGTTTAACGGGCCGGGCCGATTTACAATATATATATTTTTTTTTGTATTTGTTATAACTATCGTAAAAATATAAACAAAAAAACAAACTTATAAAAATAGTGTTTGAATAAAGGATGCAAAGACTTTAAAATTCTTATATTTGAATATATCATTAAATAATTGGGTACCGTCTAATAATATTAAATAACAAGCTAAAACTTGCAAATTAAACTATTAAAGTTTACATTTAATACTTCAAATTAAAGTTCAAACTTGCACTTATACGTCTAATAATATTAAAATAACAAACTAAAACATTAAACATAAATGCATAATACGTCTAATGATATTAAAATAATACAAATTGTCTCAAATCAATTAATCAAACGAATTTCTGGTGGACGCTCAAGACAACTCTTCATATGCCTCCTTAAACAGCTTGTGCTCTTGCACTTTGGACGAAGATTTAAGATTATACCACAATTCCTGCACTTTACTTTGTAAACTTCTTCATTTACTTCTACCACATCAAAGTGTTCCCAAACATATGAGCGCACTCTAGAATCACGGAGCATGATTTAACTTGAATGAGAGAAAATGAGAACTTGAGATTTGAGATTGAGAAATAAGAGATGGGTGAAGAAATTAAGAAGAGAGGGGTATATTTATGTAGAAAAGGTTAAATTTGTAAATTAAAAAAGTGTTAATTTTTTTTTTAAAAAGGCCCAAAAAGGGCCATTTGTGCAAATCTGCCGTTGGGCAACGACTCCCTGCCAAGGTGACCGTTGCCAACAGATAAGTGGGGCCCAAACATTTTTAAAAAAAAAAAGTTTTACCGTTGTACCGGTCCGGTCCGGGCCGGTTAACCCAGTAAAGTGTATTGTTCACTTTGACCGGGTTTGACCAGTCCGGTTAACCGGTACCCTAAACTAAACGGACCAACCCCCTCTACCCCGCCTACCTAGCTCCACCGGCCCTTTACATACCGGGTCGGTCCAGTTCCGGTTTTTACCGGTCTGGTTCGGTCCGGTTCTAGGTCAACCGGCCCGTTTGACACCTTTAGTTTCAGTAACGAACCGGCAATCAGCAAATCAAGAGATTTTTACCTTTTATAGAATTGTACCTAAAGTAGGACTCCTCTACTATATAAATGGGGGAGAGGGGGAGTCTGATAATTCATTAAACACATTGTAACACGCATCCCAAAGCAATACATTATTATTATTTAAGCTCTTGTTCTTCTGTATTCTGACACCGATCGAAGTGTACCTGGCTCGAGGGTGACTAACTTTCCAAGGCTAAGACTGTTCAATTCAATTGGTTTGCATTTACTTTATTATTATTTATTTCAATTGCAATCTAATTTATAGTTTTGTATCAAGTTAGTCCATGTATCCTTAAAACCACTTACAAATTCAATTGTTATCTAATTTTGAGGGTAAACACCGATTTAGGGAGGGATTTGCATCTATTCCCGTTTTTTTGGATCACGTTTTAACTTATACCCACTTTGCAAAAAAAATTGCAAGCGTACCCACTTTTCGCGTAAACTTCAGGCATACGGGCCTGAAGTAGCAAAGGCAATCACGCAAACTTCAGCATTCTAGTAGACGGGCCTGCAGTTGTTTGTAATTGTTGAACTTAAGCATTCTACTACATGATGTTTTGTTCTCTACTTGCTGTATTTCAACATGTTTTAGCTGAAGTTTTATCCTGGATTCAATAGTTTTGTCGTAAAGCTCTTTCAATCTTTCAAAAACTTCAGCAGAAGATGCTGAAGTTATTTAGTTCATTTGTAAAAACTTCAGCACTAAATAAGCTGAAGTTTTTGTCCTACAGTCGTACTAGCTGAAGTTTTGTTCTCTATTTGTTGAACTTCAGCATGCTTTAGCTGGAAATTTTCGCGTAAACTTAATGTTGGCTGAAGTTTTTGTTTTTAATTACTGAACTTAAGCATTCTACTAGCTGAAGTTTTGTTCTCTATTTGCTGAACTTCAGCATGTTTTAGCTGAAGTTTTGTTCTCTATTTGCTGACAAACTAATTAAACACCTCATTAACAGAATTCACCGGAGAAACAGGAAATCCTAATCGGTATTTGAAGAAACACAAGATAGACCATCTTTGTAAATAAAAATTTAAAATCAAGAGTGCCATAATAGTTCAACTTTCAAAGCTTAGTGTAAGAATTGCATCAATAAAGCCGCAATCAGCTTGCTATTTGATATTCCATTCCTGGATCAATCTGAATTCATTGCAAATATAATAAATACAGACAATGAATTATAAATAGATGAAGACAAGTTCTAAAATGTTGTTTTAACAAAAATGACAGTCACTATGAGCAAATCAACAGTAAAATATACTACAAATTACAAAAAATGAAGAGTAGAATAAGGAGTAGAAAAGAAAGGAGCGCACAGGTAGCAGGATGAAGGAGGCGCATGAAGTTGTAAAAATCAAGATATAGATTAAATAATTTTAAAAATATGAATATAGGTTAAATGCGGGCGATCAAATAGAGCGCCCGCACAAGTTAGTAGAAGTAACTAGAGTTGAATGAGCAACTTCATCACAAACTTCTAAATCAACTGTAACTTGAAATTTAATATCCCCTTCTAGACATAAAGTCGGTGAGGGTAATTAAAAAGAAAAGAAATTGATGATATTAAGATATAAAATTTCATTCTCAACAATTTGTTAAACTACTAAATAAAAGTGGCAGCCATTATAAGATGATAAAACACGCCAACAGGCATGAGATTGATAACACATCAATCATATCTTATGAGTTGAATTGATCAAAGTTGATGCAACTCTCTACCCACTCAATATCTACATGATAACTCCATAGAAAATGAAGTCCAATTAATAATTTCTTCTTCTCCTTGTCTTTTCTTGCTTCCCCTTTTTTTGGGCTACTATCATGACCCAAGCGCAACACATATATTGTACGCTTTGGGTCTAAGCTCGCACGAATTTATTTTATGGGCTGCATCACATCGAGCCCCAAAAGCACACATACCTTGTGAACTTCTTTTATGTCTTATAAAACTCTTCACTTTCTTATCCCGTTGTGGGATTCGCCTAAAGTGACATGTGCACCTCTTCTTGCCAGCCTAGAAGTCTATTAGTCCTGCTTACCCGCCCTCGTTATCCTTGGAATTACATTCAACCCCTTCTCGTCCCCCTGGGACTCAGCGTCCTTGCTGAGGTTTGCCCAACATCTTCCCGAGGGAGATTCGGTTCTGATACCATGTTTGTCATGACCCAAACACACGACACGCATTCTCCGCTTTGGGCCTAGGCCCTCACGGATTTGTCCACATCGAGCCCCAAAAACGCGTGTACCATGTGAACTTGTGTCATGCCTTATAAAGCTCTTCACTTTCCTCTTCCATTCCCCGTTGTGCGATTCTCCAGAGGTGACATTTGTACCTTTCTTCATAAGCTTACCGGTCTAGAATCCTGTCAGTCCTGCTTGAGCCGCGCTCAATAGCCCGCCCTCCGTCGCGGGCATCACCGCTACAAATTGTTAATATTAAGGTGCTGAAATCAAGTTGATGATCCTACTTGCTCAAATACTAAAGTCAAATATCAAAATAAAATAAACTAAAACCAATGGAAAAGTTAATAATATCTTGTCTTAGCACAGGTGACTGAGTCCAAGTCTTTGACTATTGGTTGCTTCATCAGACTAACTACATAAACAAAGAAACCTCAAACTGACATCAGAAGATTTTAGTATGCAGTAGTTGTCCATAGGAAAGACAAATTTACACTCAGTGAAATGAAATAAATGTACCAAGGAGATTTAGAAGTGACTGATTCAAAGTCATCCCTTAAAATGTCTTCTTCTTGATTTGGAGAAGTACCATATTAATATAGTTAGAACTTGCAACACACTGAATTCACTGAGGAGATGGCAATTTCTGGCAGTACAGACTCTGATTTCATTCAGGTAACTTCTCTTTTCTTTCCTGCAAATTTTCCACATTCAAACAAGATGCTTTTAATTGTTCTCGCTCATGTTTTGATTGCCCAGCCCACTAGTGATATTGTCCGCCCTGGGTTTAGGCCTTCACGGGTGTGTTTTGCCGATGTGGGACTCTGTCTAAAGTCTGGGGTGTTACATACACGCCGCTCTTATGGAACCTAGCTCTGATACCATCCGTAACAGCCCAGCCCGCTAGTGATATTGTCTGCTCTAGGCCTAGGTCCTCACGGGTTTAAAACGCGTCACTAGGATCTAATGCTTGTTAATTTATATAACCAACATCCCTCTTGTGTTTTGCCGATGTGGGATTCTGTCTAAAGCCTTGTGTATTACAAGCAGGAGGTTCTAAATAAGTATACGATAATAGTGAAGTCCATTACACTGATAACCAATTGTTTGTTCTCCTCCAACTTTTATCAAGCTTAGAAGTATTCTTGTGAGAATTTTTTTTCAAATGACTCCAAGAAAATCTTTCAAAAAAAGGGCAGCTCGGTGCATTAAGCTCTCGCAAGGGTCTATTGTACGCAACATTACCCTCCATTTCTTCAGGAGGATGTTTTCGCGGCTTGTGACCACCTAGTCACATGGCAGCTAACTTTACTGGTTACGCCAAGGCTCCCTTCCAATAACCTCTTTAGTTATAACATATAAAAAGGGTGTGGTTAAATTCTCTAAGCTCGGATTTTAGCTTGATGATAGCTGAAACAATGTCACATTTTCTTCTTCAGATCAATGGAGAAAGGGACAGAGTTGGCCTACTTGCTGAATCTTTATTGGTAAATATATCTGAGTTTACAAAATCAGTGGTTTCAATAGATATAGAAAAAGAGAATTTCATTGAGATGGGAAGCTACTTATACCGCGCTTCTGCAGTCATAATGGAGTTGCAAATAGGAGCAAATGCAACATCAAATGTGATAGACAAATTACAGTCTATGTTAGAAAGTGTGGATTCAGCTAATCAGCTTATAAAAAAATGCCAAAACTATAGGCAGAAGAATCAGTTAATTGAACAAAGCTTTGTCATAGAACAACTTCAAGTTGTGAACAGATATATGGCGGAAGGAATAAGATTCCTACCATCCTCTATTTATGGGGAACAAGAATGTGCAGATATCGCAGCTAAGTCTCTCTCGAAAGATATGAAAGGTGCAGCATTTGTAGCCAGAAAAATTCTGGTTTCAGACCAAAAAGAGCTTGAAGTTCACATGTTCACTTCAAGGGAACTTTTGACAAATGAAACAGACACAGAAACAGATCTTTACTCAATCGATATTGACGTTTCCATGGAAAACATTAGGTTAGCTGATTCAACCAATATTTATATAAGTGACAATTCCAGAAGCAATATCAGCAGAAGCTTACATCTTCAGAATCATGGAAACTGGAGCGCTCGTGCTGAATCTGAGTACGTGGAACATCTATATGAAACATTCTTTTGTCCGTTGACAAAGAAGATTATGGAGGATCCTGTCACAATAGAAAGTGGAGTAACATATGAGAGGGAAGCCATTTCAGAATGGATCAACAAGTTTGATAACCGCGAAGAAATATCCTGTCCAAAGTCAGGCCAGAAGCTAAAGAGTAGAAATCTGAGCACTAATGTGGCATTGAAAGCAACGATAGATGAATGGAAAGAAAGAAATGAAACAGCAAGGATCAAAGCTGCAAGAGCAGCTTTGTCTTCAGCCAGTAGCACACAGGATATAATACTCAAAGCAATCGAAGATTTGCAAATCATCTGCCTCAGAAAGCCATACAATAAGGTACAAGTTCGTAGCATTGGTATAATACCACTGCTTGGAAATTTACTGGACAACAGAAGCAGAAGCATAAGATGTGCAACACTGGAATTGCTGCGACATTTGGCTGAAGATGATGATGAGGTATAGGTCATTTTTTTCTATCCTTGAAAAGTTTTAAGTTTTAGTAGGCACACAACTACTACTAACATTTCACATTTTATTTGTTTACTCAACATTTGCTTTTAACACTACTTTTCATGTATATATACAACAAGTACAGAATTAGAGCATCCTGTAGACATGTACTGAGATGAGATGCTTCACAAATGCAGGAATTAATTGCCCAAATTATCGATATTTCTACAGTCACAAGGATGCTGACGAGTAATCACAGACCTATTAGGCATGCATCACTATGCCTTTTGCTTGAGGTTTCGAAATCGCAGTTTCTGTGTGATAATATTGGGGAAGTTCCTGGAGCCATCCTCATGCTGATAACAGCAAAATATAGACAATCCGGTGATGCATTTGTCGCAGATAAAGCTGACGAAGTCTTGAAAAGCTTGGAGAAATATCCGTGCAACATCAAACACATGGCTGAAAATGGATATCTAGAGCCACTTTTAAATCATCTTGTTGAAGGTAACCACATGTTCTTTTCTTTTAAGGATCAATCACCAAGTATACTAGAATAGAGACGACATGAACTAAAGACAGGTATCAAAAAGTAGAGACCAAATTGAGTTTTTTGGTGTCAATTCTGAATTCAAGGAACTGACTGTTACTTCTACTACCAAAAACTTGATATAGGCAGTGAAGAGATGAAAATGGAGATGGCACGATACCTTGGGGAAATAGTGCTTGGACTTGACAGCATAACCTATGTTGCTGAGAAAGCTTCTCCCTCTTTGATCAAAATGGTAGAGAGTGGAAATTCCTTGAGAAGGAATGCAGCATTTAGAGCTCTACAACAAATTTCTTCTCACCATTCAAATGCTAACACACTTGTAGAAGCTGGCCTTGTCCAAATCATGGTTGAAGAGATTTTCACTCAAGCAATTCACGATGAGCAAATCAACTCGAAAGAAGCAGCTGGTATACTTGCAAATGTGCTCGAGTCTGGATTAGAGCTAGAGAACCTTCAAGTTAATGGGCGTGGCCACACATTGGCTTCGGACTACATGATATTCAACTTCATTCAGAAGATCAAAAACTCAACTCCTGAAGAAATGAATTTCCACCTTGTAAGAATCCTATTATGCTTGATGAAGTATCCCAAAGCATCATCTACCATTATTTCTGTGATCAAAGAGACAGATGCGAGCTACAATCTAATCGAGCTCATAAATAATCCCAATGAAGAACTTAGCATTGTAGCGCTGAAGCTTCTTATCGCTCTCTCTCCTTTCATGGGGCATACAATTTCAGACAGATTATGCAAAACCAAAGGACAACCCGAAAGCCTAATTCCCGCTCCAGTTGGAAGTCCTCGAATCACAGAAAAACAAGCAGTCTCTGCCACTCTTTTAGCAAAGCTTCCCCACCAAAACATGACACTCAACCTAGCATTGGCCAATAAAAACACAATTCCTACAATCATAGAACAAATCAACAAAATCCATGTAAGCGGGACAAAAACAAGCAGGTACACAAGTGCATATTTTGATGGTCTTCTAGGAATTCTCGTCAGATTCACAACAACGCTGTACGATCATCAAATTTTGCACATAGTAAGAACGTTCAACTTCATGTACATATTCACAGAGTTACTCGTGAAAACATCAAGCGATGAGGTCCAGAAGTTATCCGCGATTGGGCTAGGGAACTTATCAAAGCAAACAGTCAATTTATCAAAACCACCACCAATCAAGAACAACAAGTACATTAAATCTTTTCTGCTAAGAAGATGTATGTCTCTTCATTCTAAGTCTGAGAAAGTACCTTTATGCCCAGTTCACCGTGGTGTTTGTTCTGCTGAAGACAGTTTCTGTTTAATTGATGCTAAGGCAATTGAAAGGCTACTATCTTGCTTGCATCATGAGAATGTTGAAGTAGTTGAAGCAGCATTATCAGCTATATCGACGTTACTAGACGAAAAAGTTGATATGGACAAGAGTGTTAACTTACTGATTGAGATGCAAACCATTCAGCATGTGCTGAATGTGGTGAAGGAGCATAGAGAAGATGTTTTGTGGCACAAATCATTTTGGTTGATTGAGAAGTTTCTTTCAAATGGTGGGGACAAATCTGCTTCAGATATATCACAGGACAGGTTGTTTCCTGCTACTGTTATCAGTGCATTTCAACATGGAGATGTTTGTACTAGACAAATGGCTGAGAAAATCTTGATGCATTTGAACAAAATGCCATATTTTGCCAATACTGCCAGTTTTACCACATAAAATCTGTAGTACCATTTTTGTAAAAAAAATTGTTTCACATCACTTTTGTTCATTTTACTTTTTGTTCAGAATTTGTTACTCCTTTTGTCCCAATTTATTTTGCACCTTTCGGATTTTGAGAGTCAAACATTTTAATTTTGACCGTTTCGGACGTGAAATCTTTAAGCTTTCGGAATAAAATTTACATATTTGAAAACTACGTAAAAAGCATTATAAGTCACAATGATTAACAAATTAGAATATTTAAAAAGCATATGAAAGAACTGGTCAAAGAAAAACTCATTCGACTCTCGAAATCCGAACGGTGCTACACAGAGTCACAGACAGATAAGTATAATTATAGAAATGGTGAACTGTTATACCATGTTTGTGTCAAGTGGTTTTCTTTATATTTCTATGTGTAGCAATTACTTATAAATATTTCCCCATTATTAATGGTGAAAACCTTGAATCTTGAACATTATGATAATACATAATTGGGTAACTGGTATTTACATTTCTGATTTCATAATAGTCTGTCGGTATACTCTTTTTACCTGAATAAGTTCGGTAAAAGCAGCTTTTATTTGACAGGAACGAACTTTGGTCAATATCGTATGACAATTAAGAGTGTTTGTTGTTCCATACTTGATGGAAAAAGAAACCAAACCTACAACAGCAACTTAAAAAACATACAATAGTTTAAATTCTGGACGGTGTAAAAAAATATTTACACAATCATGTCAGTTATTCCATAAATATCTTGATAATCTGGTAAAATTTAATGAACATGCAATATACGAACCAAAAAATCTTAAACTCTTGGTGGATATAATTTTTTTTTAAAAACATGTCGATTTTTTTTTACAACGAGATGGTTTTTTAACTTGAATTTCTTTTCGATTTTTCTTGAACACCCTAAATGATGAACAGTCAATTGTGAACTTGTCTGACCAAACAGAAAAGAATTAAAGAGCACAACTGGTTCAGCTTTGGCAAAAATGTTTGGCCGGCAGTTGTGACATAATCGCCAACAAAGATTTAAATCTTTTTTATTTAAAAGCTTTAAATATTCAATTGGCCCCTCTGACTAAACTAAAGAAGATTTCAGATCAAAGTTATCTCTTTCCATTTGTCAATATTCCCATTTTCCAGCCTTTATTTCATCCTTCTAAGGTCATGACGAAAACCCAAAATCTTAATTTTTGGAAAATATTCCACCAACAGTATACCGTATGTCAAAAAATGCTTCCTTTTTTAATATATAAACGGCTATAACGTCTGCTACGAAAGTAGATATCTTTGTAGAATCCTTCAACAAAAAGATAAATTTGTTTATCATTAGCAATGGAAAGATCTTATTGAGTGAAGCAGTTCATCAATCACTATAAGAATGTACGATACATTGGGACAGGAGTTAACCACAGCCATAGACACTGTCGAAGTGAATGTATTTAAAACTTGGACATATAAACTAAGTGTGTCCATTCATTGATTGCATATATATACACACACAGGTCTTTCTTCCAAGTCTCTCTCTGTTTATCTGCTTCAGAAAGGAGATGGCTTCTTTCGCGATGGAGGACTTTATTGGAAACGGATCGCTGCAGGGACTTGTTCCAAAGCTGTTGGAGGAAGGGTGGGATGATGTACCAACACTGAAGATTATGGCTGCAGACGATATGAACGAGTTGAACATGACTCAACGGCAAAAGGTTCTCTTTACTGATAATTCACCCTTCTTGTATATACCTCAAGAAAATCATCTGGGGCTCTTCATATTCTTTTGCAAATCTTTGTAAACAACCAAGTAATTCTTGTATTTCCCTAGACAATTATAAAGCATCAGAAAAATCAAGTTCCAACAAAAGATATAAGAGATCATTTAAACTTCTTTGTGCTTAATTAAAAATCCTAAACTACTCCATTCCATTTCAATGTTTTTGCTCAAAATAAACTTTGGAAAGGAATTTGTCAAGCTGGTTTTCTGCACATCTGAAAAAGGTAAGAAACAAAATAAGATATTGTTCTGATTTCTATTTCTTTCTTACTCAAGGATGCGCTGGAAATAAGGTCATACCTGCATGATCATGCACTGATGCAATATGCAGATAAGCTTGAGGAGTCTGGGAATTCCCTTTCTGAGCTTCTTAACTTGAGCGCAGTAGATCTTACTGCAAAGTATGGAATGAAAAGGGGCCATGTTGCCCGTTTTACAGACAGAACTGCAGCTCGCCGGGGAGATTCTTTGCCAGAAGCCAACGATCACCAAGTGAGGAGAAGAAGTGCCTCGAGGAATGAGAGTCTTTACAGGAGAGAGATTTCTGCTGTCAACTCCAGGAAGCAGAGTATGACGAGATCCCTTAGGAGAACCAATACAGCTAATGATGTATACCTTGAACAATCATTGGCTGATTTCAAAATTAAAGATGGACGTATTTTTAAGGGAATTGTAGCTTCAATGCCAGATGAGCCTAGAGCATGCGGCTGTGTGCAGGCCACCCCAGTAGTTGAGAATGTTGCTCCTTATTCTACCATTGAGAATATCTCAGTTCAGAAACTAATGCCAGAGTACAAGATTGGAATGGCGCGTTTGGTGAAAACAAAGACTCCGCCACTGAAGGCTTCAGAGCTCTGGCGTGATAAACCAGCACTGATTCTATGCATTCGTCGCCCTGGGTAAAGCATCAAATCATTTCTGCAATTAACACCTATAATTTGTTAATTGTAGTTCAATGGACATGCTATGTCTCAGACGCTGCCTCTTATAGGATATTACAGATACTAGGTTAAACAGAAATAAAGAAACCTCTTGCAAGAATTTCACAAGGAAACTCAAGTCAATACCTGCATAAACTTCAATCACAATAGAAGATCCAACAATGCATGTGATCCCACTAGACTCTGGATACACTGATGAAGGATATAACCTAGGAATATTTTTCCCCTTTAAAGAAAAAATGGTATTTATATTTTATAAGAAGATGGAATTAAATCTTTTTCTATGAGCATGAATTACTGAATCTAATCCCAAAAAGACGATGGAAACAGGTGCATTATGTGCAGAGCTGAAGCCCACCAACTTTATGCAAGGAAACCAATATTTGATGCATTGGGGTTTCAATTATTTGCTGTTCTTCATGAGCAAATAGAATCAGAGGTAACTTTTTACTACTTTTTTGCTGACATTTTCTTGGAAGGACCTGGTTCATTATGCTGGGTTTTGTAATCCAGTTAAAGGATTTCTGGCCACGATACTGGGGTGGCGTAGTCCTCTTTGACAAAAGCATGGCATTTTATAAAGCTCTGGGAGGAGGAAATCTGCTAAAAGACAGGTTCATGTCAGGCTTTCTATTTAATCCTCGAGCTATTGCAAATTATAAAAGAGCGAAAGCCATGGGGGTGGAGCAGAACTTCAGGGGTGAAGGTGAGATAAAAGGAGGACTTTTCATTGTCGGCAAAGGAAAGAGTGGAGTTGCTTATCAATTTATTGAAAGGAATTTTGGAGACTGGGCACCCCTTGCTGAAGTTTTTGAGATTTGTCACCGCTTGCAGGTAAAGTTTTCTAGCTTCTCTAATAATCTCATTATAGCGTACCCCCAAAATTTAGTCTAATGAGATTTTTCTTCAAATATTCTAGAATCCGCCAGAAAGTCGGTCAGAGTTGCTCCCATCATTACAACAATAGGATTAGATATGGTTATTGCTTCAATGGAATAAGCCCTTGTTTGAATCTCAAGCTGAAAGAAGCTATATCTCTTTCAAACTTTAAATTTTATGTTTCATTATCACAGCTTTTTTGTTGTATGTATAACTACCCACAGTAAATTCCTTGATGATACTGGAATTGTATTGATGTTAGAATCTAGTCAGACTGGCAATATATCTGTTTCTTTTGAATCACATAAGGCAGAAGTGCCGATATGTAGATTGTACTCAACTAGTACATCAGGTATGCATTGGTAACTTATGAACACTTAAGGCAAAGATTGTAAATCATCTCATATAACAATATGAAAGGCAAATAAAGAAAATTCCCAAAAATCAGTAGCTTTTCATCCGAAGAACAGAAGACCGACTCCCTTTAGGAGATAAATAAAAATGATCTGCTTCTCCTATCCAAAAGCCAATAGCTGCAAGTTAAAGCTTTCTCATATTGATGTGTTCATGAATCAAAAGTTATCAACAGAACTATATTTTCTCCCAAAACTAACAGAATCAGATAACAATGTCAATGTCTAAAGGGCTGTAATTTGTCAACATAATCATCTATGTTATGGTTAACTTACGTTGTCAAGAGGATTGGTAGCCTCATAAATCAGATACTCCATGTTTCACGCTTGCATGCTACTCAATATGGAAATTGATGAGCTCTGAGTCGCGGTGCTTCTGAGAATGGCTCCGCAGTCTTCTGTAATTTGAGCCAATATATAGCAGACATAGCCAAGTCCTCTCATGGGAAGCAAATGTATACTTTTAAAAGAATCAGTGAGATTATTCGTCTCTATATAACGTTCAAACACAGGAACCAGCATGATGCATGTAACAGTGATCTTTGATCAAATGGAAGGATGGATCCTGCCTTTAGCGACTTCATTCTGTCACTCCTTTACTTGTTCGCTATGGCTTGAAAATTAATCGCACGAGAGAGTAAGAGATTGAAAAGAGGATAAGTGGACCTCGTTACTGATCTGAAATTATGGGCAAATCATCACCAGAAATCTCCACAAGAACATTTTCCATCCTTAAATAAATGAAATCTAACTGCATCTCTTACAAGAATTTCTCTCTGGGTGATCTTAGAAATGATTTTAGTTGCACTATGGCAATCACCACATACCCTTAGGTTTTTAACCACTCTTATTGGGAGCCCAGGGGGGATAAAGATCAAACCAAAGGCAATAGCAAGCCTCTCACTGTGGTGGTTAAGCAATTTAATTTTATCGGACTCTTCAACGTTATGCATGACATGAGTTACATCCGGTACATAACCCTCGTCTATCATTTTAGCATTCAATTTCTCCAGTTCTGCATATATTTGATTTGAAAATGGACTTGACTTGTCATCAGCAGAGAAAATGTGCACTCTGTTTTTATATTTGATCCAACTACATCCTGGCTCCTTCCTTACACCTCTATCTCTCATGGCCCTCCTTAAACGAGCCACTTCAGCCCAATTTCCTTTCACAGCATACATGCTTGTGAGTAAGACATAGCTGACAGGATTTTCTGGCTCAAGTTCTAAAAGGGACTCTGCTGCCCATTTGCCAATTTCCATGTTACCACGGGTTCTACATGAGCTCAACAGTGTAGCCCAACCAATTGCATCTGGCGTGCAAGGCATCTTCTCTATAAAATCTTTTGCTTCTACTAAACGGCCAGCTCGGCTGAATAAATCAATCATGCAAGTATAATGATCAAGAATTGGCGTAATTCTATGTTCTTTCACCATCGATTCAAAATAAACTTTCCCTTCTTCCACAAGTCCTGCCCTACTGCAAGCTGAAAGAACCCCAACAAAAGTCACTCCATCTGGTTGAAGACCATGTACCAGCATTTTCTCAAATAACTCAATTGTTTCGGTTGCTTTTCCAAACTGAGCATATCCTGACACTAATGCTGTCCAAGAGACCTCGTCCTTAACATACATCTCATCGAAAAGCCGGTGAGATTCTTCTATGCTGCCACACTTACCATACAGGGTCACAAGTGCATTAGAAACAGTAATGAAAGATATCAAGCCTGATACTGATGCTCGACCATGAAACTGGGCTCCTTCTTCCAAGCTAGCCAGATTTGCACATGAACTTATAACACTTCCTAACGTAAAATCATCTGGCTCAACCCCATTTCTTTGCATATCACAGAAAGCCTTAACAGCTTCTTCACTATAACCATTCTGTCCATATCCAACGACCATCGCAGTCCAAGAGATGATATTTTTGTTCGACATTCTACTAAAAGTGGTCTCGGCATACTTGATGTTTCTACACTTGGAATACATGTCAACAAGGGCACTACCTACAAACACATTGTCGCTGTGAGAGGTTCTGACTATATAAGCATGAATCTGTTTGCCTTCTTCAATAGCCTGGAGGCCTCCACAAGCAGTCAAAATGCTCCCAAAAGTGAACTGGTCAATAGCCAGTCCCTCTAACCTCATTTTCCTAAACAATACAAGTGCTTCCCCATCAAGACCATTCTGTGTTAAACCCGTTATCATCGTTGTCCAAGAAATGGAATCCCTCTCAGGCATATCCTGAAACAAACTTCTCGACTCTCTCACCATCCCACACCTCAAAAAACCCATAATCATCGTATTATACATCACCATATTCCTCTCTGGCAAATCACTGAAAACTTTTTCAGCCTCGTAAATAAACCCTGCTTTGGCATACATATCGACCAAAGGACTACCCACGAAAACATACTCCTCGAATCCACATTTCTTTATCTGCCCGTGAATTTGCCTACCCATCCGGATCCAACCATTGTCTGAAGACAATATAATCACAGTCGAAAATGTTATTCTATTCAAACTCATTCTTCCATCTTCTAACATCAACTTATATGCCTTTAACGCATCGATACACAAACCTTGAGATGCATACCCCGAAATAATTAAATTCCAAGACACCCCATCTCGTTTTGGCATCATATTAAATACCTTACGCATTTGTACGAGGTTTCCGGGCTTGGAATAAACAGAAAGAACGGTGTTCCATGAGAACTGGTTTGGTTGGGGAATTTGTTCAAACACTTTGCGTGCATACTCTTTGCTGTTGAGTTTACTATACGTGTTTATGAGGTTATTTAGCAAAAAGGTTTCTGGGTTTGCTATGGTTTTGAGAATGAAGCAATGGAGCTTCTTGATTTGGTTCTGGTTTTGTGTTTCACACCAAAGTTTGAGCAGAGAGCAGTAGTGGTTGGAAATGTGAGACATAGTGGTCAAAAGGGAAATTGGCGGGTAGTTGGCCACTTTTATACTCGACGGATTCGAACTCACGTGGATCGATCACGTGCTATTCCAAGAACAAAAGGAGAGCAGTGGCCGATGGCTAAGAAATCACAAAATCTTTTTCCTTTTTTCTTTACAATGTTATAGAAGTTATAAAAATTATTTTTTGTTCCAATAAAGTAGCTGAGTTTTACTCACTACACCACAGTAAAAGTTATATAATATTTACGGTTAAAATAACTTAAAGGGGATAAGATTCATGAATTAGGTTTCAGCGAGATTTGTGACTCTTTAATGCAGAGTTCGGCGTTCGGACAGTTCAGATTGGATATGAAAATTTCGATTTAAATTTTTGGTTTTCAGATTAAGGAAATGACAATTCAAATTCAATCCAAATAAGTTCGTATCGGATTGGATTTTTTAAGTTTGATTTCGAATTAATCGGTTTGGATATTATGGATTTTTGGTTTTGAACGTATAAGTCGAGATGTTTCTACTTCTTACAAAAATGAATATCCAAATGAAGTACTCATGTTAAATTGCCTAAAAAGTTCCTCATTCTTGCCGCAATCATCTAAATAAAGTATTCACATAATGAAAGTATTATATAAAATACAACATAGACATTAATACGGTTGATAAGAAGTAGCAATAATAAAATCACGTCCAAATAGAAAGTATTCTGACAGTAACTTAGTGATTACTATTGAATATATGAGATAGTATCTATTGGGTAGGGTATTGAACTTATTACTATTGACATATGAAAAATGGACAGAATATAAAGTATAAAATTATGGATTTTTGAATATCCAAAAAAATCTAAGTGCCAAATCCAATAACCAATCCGAAATCCAAAAATTTTAAAAATTAAATCGAAAATCCAATCCGTAATCTGAAAATCCATACCGGAAATCCAAAAATTTCGAATTTCGATTTGACTTTAAGATTTGCCCAAACTATGCCCACCCCTACTTTCATCTATGGATTGATTCGATCTTTTTAATATCCTCGATAATTTTTCAGGTATTTGTTTTGTAATTTGATTGATCTGTTTTGTTCAAAAACAAAGTACAAATAAAACGTGCTTGGACAAGAAAAAATAGCTTTATAGCAAAACAAATCATTCTGAGAATTTGGTAAGTTTTAATTTATTTATTTTTTTGCTTTAATATATATATATATATATATATATATATATATATATATATATAACCTGAGATGACACTCAAACTAAAAGCTAAAAAATAGAACAAAAGTTAAAGGGAAAATTATTTTTATTGATGAAACATAAAGAAAATGAAACAATAGGTCCCGGGTATCGAACTTCGGAAACTTTTCCATTGCTTACCAGAGGAAAAACCAATATCACAAAAAGGTAAAATCCAGTTTATTTTTTAACTGTTGAATTGTAGGAAGATGCTTGGTCAATCGGCCGAAACTTATTGTATTTGCTAGTCAAAAAGTGTAAGAATATGATTTTATGTATGTAATGCACATAAATACAAAAAAAAAAATATATATATATATATATATATAATTAAAAATTATTTTTTGAAGCAACTAAAAATATACATTTCTCTTTATTTTAATTGTTTAATGATGATCTTAATGGCCAAGGACCCAAGAGGGGCCTGCAGGGTACTATGACCTCTGTCCAAAATTTAGATCTTTCTTTTTCACCCTTTGTTGGATGGATTTAAGACCGATGGCGTAAATTTTTTTATATTATCGATAAATTTTAATTTGCGGTGATATGTTAATTATCATTTTATCAGATTATATTAATGAATACTTATTTAGAGATTAATCTATAATTACCTATTAGTAATTTATTTCTGTAAATATATTTTATATCATAAATATGTAGAACTTAAACTCGATACAGGAGCAAGTACATTATCATTCATATATTTCTTCTATCTCTCCTCTCCAATCCTCGATCAAACTTGCGCTCCCCATATGGTGGTATTTCCTTCGCCTATCATATGTATCGTCTTGGCTTCGTCCCGAATCAAGAAGGCATTCTGGTGGACGTATGCGTGTAGGAAAGCCGACGATTACATAAGCTAAAAGACTACGATTGTTTTTTAATGTGAAGTTTCATAAACAGTCTGGAATAGCACAACTCTTGTCTTAACATGTCCAATGGAGAAATTTAATTATAATTAAGTACGTTTCAAGTCATTATTGTTCAGTCGTAGTCAATAAAAGGACAGTCACTTTAAAAATAGGATTCTCAAAACTAAAAGTCATTTCGTGTTTAAATAGGTACACATGAATTTTGATAGAGTAAAGAAAAATTCCTGTAAAATTACTCTTGGTACACTGACCGTACCTCAAGGCTCAAACCGACTCTCAGTTAAAAGTTTCGGGTTCGAACCATGTATGAAGCAATTTTATCCTTTAATGTTAGATTTTTATGTGTAAATTCAAATTTAATCTGGCTAACAACGAGTATCAAATCGACTTCTTTGGACGTTGTTTACTTGGGCCTTCTCAACCTCATGAAACTAGGTGAAAATTACACGGACTAACCAGTTTTCGAACTGCTAACTAAAAGATAGCCAGCATTTTTAAAGTCGTTGAAAAATGCGGGATTATAGAGCTCTTGCATATAAACTTCTAGCATATTATGTTGGAACTCGAGCACACGCATAGTTTCAGCATAATATGTGGATTATGGAGCTCTTGCGTTTAAACTTCCCGCATATTATGTTAGAACTCAAGCACATTATGAAATTTCAGCACATCTGGAAACTCATATGCAAAAAATTCGAACGCAAGCATATTTTGCGGGAATATTTTTGAATCTTTAAGGATATTTTTATTTAGATTCTATCTTTACATAAAAAAAATAGCTAAATTTTGATTACTTTTAAAACTGTAGCATTTTTTTTCCTGAAACTAGTAAGAAGATGCTACACCAAACTGAACAATAAAAAAATTTAAAAATTTAAAAAAAATAAAAAACTTAATGGCACCGCCATTTGGCAAGTAGATAGGGACTTGAAAATTATTTTTTCCCACAATGGAAGTCATAAAAGATCAGATAATTGATGAATCTGGGGACACAGCAATACTACCAAACTTTAACATTAGGTTGTGTATATCATATCTGATTTTGCTATCCATATGGTTATCTAAGATATATGTCTGTGCCACGTATAAATAACAATGTTGTCTGATTATTTCACGACGATGTAATTCTATCATGATTTTGTTGACTGCTAGGCCTATTAATTACTTTGTTGATCGCTAGACTACATCCTTTGACGCATACGATATATTAACATCCCTTTGGTTCTCTCCAGAAAGTGAACTATTTACATTTGATATATTTGGAGATATGATCTTAACATATCGAAACGTGTAAGATAAACTCTCTTCCTCTTGTCCTACCAAGATTTTTTTTGTTTCAATTTAAATTCTGGAATTTGTAATATGATCAAACATCTGACATACAGAATCTTATCAACTCAGATTTTATTTCAATTGTTTATGAATTCCATGGTCCCTTATGTCCCTGATTGAAATGATAATGCATGTATGAAAGTTTCAGAGACCTTTTCTACCATTTTTCAGTATTTATAACAGATACAAAAGGACCACTAATGAGATAGTCCACCTTGCAATCAACAATATCAAGATGAGTCCGGAACCCATTTGTGATTTTTTTGGACAACTGTGATATAAATGCGTGTAAAAAAGAAAGAGTGATCATTCTATATATAGCGCTCTTTGAAAGAGCGCTATAATTTAACGGTGTTTTGAACGTTAAAGTATAGCGCTCTTTTATATATGTATAACGCTAATATGAACCGCACTATGTTGGGTTGATAAGACAGTTAAGCATAGCGATGTATATAACCGCGCTATATATATAACGCAGTTATATACCGCGCTATACCTGTTTAAATATTGGTCTCTCCTTCTTCCCCACATTCGAACCCTCCCCCTTATTTTAAAAAAACC
>ML331039.1:0-15389 GCA_005239505.1 Nicotiana paniculata | reverse complement strand
ATTTTCTGCTTGTTTATGAGTTACTATTATTATCATCTATACACATGCTTATTTAGAACTTTTCTACTGCTATTGTTAGCCCATAGTAAGTGTTGATGTCGACCCCTTGTCACTACTTCTTCGAAGTTATACTTGATACTTGCTAGATACATTTTGTTTATGTACTCATGTTAAACTTATGAACTAACCGTGCAGGATCTGAGACAGGTGCATCTGGTGGACATACCGACGCGCATCCCTGTTACCTGGAAGCCTAGTGGTGAGCTACTTCCCGAGCCGTTTCGCAGCACCTAGAGTCTCTCCTTTGCATTTATTTCTGTCTATTTTCATTTCAGCAGTAGCTAGAGTTTTCTATAATGTATTAGTGCTCATACACTTGTGACACCAGGTCTTGGCACACACACTAGCAGACATATGATTTTAGATTATTTTATTATTATGATTGCACTCAACTGCTTTCGTCCATTTATTTACAAATTTGTGGTTTCTTAATCTTCTAACTAATGGAATTTAAATACTTGAAAATTTATTAAAAAGAGGAAATCACATAGTTAGCCTACCGTGGGCTTGCCTAGGGGAAGTGCCCGCCAACACGCCTGTAAGACATTACACTTTCTTATTCCGTCACTAGAGCAAGCTTATTCGGTTTCTTCGTGTTTATGACTTCATGAGTCATCACGCAACAGTCGTCGAGGCACAACCATTGACCAACGACGATCTTCTCACAATCTAAATCGGATTTTATCCAAGTGAAATGAAGTATCTAGTTGTCCCTTAATGATCACATTATTATTATTGCAATAAATGTTTATCCATGTTGTTGCTAATGCCATGGTGTTGCTAATGCCATGGTATAACTAGTATAAGTATTAATTATACATAGATAAAAAAACGCTACCAAATAAGAGATTAATAATATGAAAGTTAATACGTATATTATTTTCCCTAATACATCTTACCAAATGACCCATAAGTGTTACCATCCCTATTTTACCATTAATAACATGATCTTGTAGGATTTACTCAATATAAAATTTCATTATTTTATAAAATGATAGGAATTAAAACAATTACATAAAATTGTCATCGCCACTCATTTAAAAGGGTAGTTCTGTATAAATTGTTGTTCAGCCACACACGTTCAAATAAAATGGAAAAGATGCAGTATTAAATTCAAAGATTGTGGTAATCTATTCAGATTTGCAGTTCCTGTATTGACAATAAAGGGGATAAACTTTCAATCAAGAAATATCAGTAAAAAGAAGTAAGACAATCCTCAAAATCTGAGAAAAATGTCAGTCCTAGAAGGGATGAACAAGAAAAAGTCTGATCTCATCTTTGCGCTGATGCTGGTGCTCATATTATCTGCTAATCTTTCAAACAATGAAAGGCTAACATTCAAAATAGGCTCACAACAAGCTGGGAATGGAAATGAATCACCATATTTTGCAATGCTTCCTAGAGGACCAGTGCCTCCCTCAGGCCCTAATAAGGATCCACCCCCACCATTTTCACTGCTTCACAAAGATGGATTTAGTTATATACCACCTTCCAATTCGCATGCTAATAATGTTCTTACTTGAAACTAGAATATAATTAATGTCCTTTTTTACATGATTGATCAATAACTCTCTTCGCTGCTGTTTTCGTATTTTTTTTTAACTATTTGTCAGGCGCCGTGATTAGAGCTGTCAAAGCGGTCAAAACAGGCCAGCGCATCCCAGCTTAGCCCAGATTTCATGGGTTTTTAATTTAGTGGGCTAGGGCGGACTGGCCTGCCATATGAATGGGCCTTAAAATAGCCAGTCCAACCCTACCCTAAGCGGGCCAGCCCTTCATTTCTTTTTTAGAAAAAAAAGATTCTTTAGATCCTTAAATATTTTTTTGTGACGTAGTCGATGAATCGTATAAACTACTTCCGTTTTCTTAGAGCGTACCAAAAGGTTGATATTTGACGAGAAATCTCGAAATTGAAATGCAAATTCTCTATATCTCTAGCTCTTCTTTTTTAAAAGTGTCATGAATATTTTGTTAATACTTTTTTTTCATTTTCTTCCGATTTAGAGATTGCTTCAATAAGTTTATATGCTAAGGTTTTTTAATTTATGATTAACATAATTTGCTGATTTCATCATTATAGTCCATAAAATTTTTAAAATTACTGAAATTTGCTAGTGGTCAAATTTTTTTTGTGAGTGTATTTAAAATTAATATTTTTCCATACTGAAGAGCAGTTTAAATATTAATAATATTCTCAAGTAATCAAAACTGATCATTGGCCGCTAAAAGTAATATTTTCTTTTGAAAAAATATGATTATTGACCGACTAAAACTTTTTGAGTTCATTATTAATTAAGAAAAAGAAAAACTAATTTTGTCATATAACATGCATGTCAAAGATCTAAATTCTTGTTGATATGGAATGGTAAATGAGCAATCTAAAATTGGTAATGGATATTATATTTAATAGTTTTTTTTTTAATTTTTACTTTTTAAAAATATTTAATAGTTAATTAGTTTGAATTTAATTAATTTCTGGTTTACGGGCCAGCCCAGGCCTAGCCTCGGTCAAGCCTCAAGGTCCAGCAGACTGACTTGGACCGGGCTTATAAGCCTCAGTTTTAAATGGGCTCAAAAAAATCCTAGTCCAACTGTCACGACCCAATTTACAGGTATCGTGACGGTACCTAGTCTCTATGACTAGGTAAGCCTAGAAATTTGCGGAAAAACAACAGAATGAATAAAATAAAGACCAAAAAGGATATCAACTAGATATAAGGTAGCTACTCAGCATATACAGTTTGCACTTTCCAAAACCTGGATTGTCACCAACATCACAAGCTAAACCCTATGGTTCATATACAAACTGAAAATGAAAGTGTAGTCTCATATACGAACTATAACTATGCTAAGATAGGAGGGGGACTCAAAAGCTCTGCGGACGCTGGAGAAATACCTCAATGTCTCCCAAAAATCTGCTACTCTACTGACTCCGGAATGGTGCGCTGGTACCTGGATATGTACAAGAGAAAAACATGCACAGAAGGGCGTGAGTACTCCACATTCGGTACCCAGTAAGTGTCAAACCTAACCCCAGTCAAGTAGTGACGAGGTCAGGTTGCGTAAAACAACAATAATTAACGGGAGGTAAAGTGAACCGGAAAGAACGAAGTAATAAATCTCAGTTTCGTACAGCATACAAATCAGTAGATAGTCGTACAATACAACACCGGAGAAAGTCTCAGGTCTCGGCCCGCAGTCCCAATGTAAATATACAATACAATGCAAGGGAAAGTCTCAGGTCATAGCCCGCAGTCCCAATGTAAATATGCAATACAATGCAAGGGAAAGTCTCAGGTCATAACCCGTAGTCCCAATGTAAATATGCAATACAATGCAAGAGAAAGTCTCAGGTCATAGCCCGCAGCCCCAACGTAAATATGTAATGCGAGATGTATATCAGATATAGCGTAATTCAAAAGCTTTGGGAAAACAGTTGCCAAATATAGAGGAACGTACTTAACCCAGTTTCAAATAATAGTAACGATTGGAAAATCAAGTAAAATCATTGGACTTGATAAAATCTTAAGTCGTTACTCAGTTAAACCAATAACAGAAATAATATGAATTGAAGATGAAGTATGTCATAAAAGGAAAAAAATGGAATTAGTGAGAATATCCCGTGCACGTACTCGTCACCTCACGTACGCGGGGGTTTTATGTCAAGAATCAGTTATAAATGCCTAAGGGAATTTCCCCAACACAGAATTAGGCAAGCCACTTACCTCGACTGTGCTAATCAACCAATAGTCACGCTCTTGCCACGAGTATCCAACTCCGGGTGACCCAAATCTATTCAATTGGATTGCATAATGTAAATATCATTCCAAGAAATTAAAATAACTAATTAATTCGAAGCTAATACGCGAAATTAGGAATTTTGACCAAAACGCCCCTCGGGCCCATGTCTTGAAATCGGGTAAAATTTACATTTCCCCAACCCTCATTCACTCACAAGTATAACCATATGAAAATCTCTCAAATATGAGGTCAAATACCTATTCAAAAATCCAAAATTCAGTATATGAAGTTTCTTCCAATTTTCCCATTTTCTTCTCAAGAAATTTAAGGTGGAATTGACGGTTAGAATCATGGAAATTGACCTATAATGGTTAGGAATCACTTACTCAAAACAACCAGGTGAAAAAGTCTTCGAAAATCGCCTCTCCGGAGCTCCAAAATTCAAAAATGGTGAAAAATAACTTAAACCCTCGGAATTGGGTTTTTAATAGTCTGTCCAGGTAATGTTCTATGCGTTCGCGGAGGGGCCACCGCGAATGCGAAGAGTAAAATTTCATAGGCCCAGAAAACTGCCTATGCGAACAAGGCGTGAGGCCTGCGAACACGAAGAACAAACCCCCTAACACTACGCGAACGCGATCCCAGACCTGCGAACGCGAAGAGCAATGACCCCTGACCCGTGGGACCCCAACTCGACCCTATGCGAATGCGACATGGAGGGCCAGCTGCAACAAAAATCTGATCCCTTCATAAGTCCAAAACTAACCTGTTGGGCATTTGAAACATACCCGAGGCCCGCGGGACCTCAACCAAACCTACCAACTGATCCAAATACCTTATTCGAACTTGGTCGATCCTTAAAAACACGTCCCATAACATTAAAATCATCAAAATTGCATGGATTCAAGCTTAAGAACTTAGGAGTATTCTAGAATTCACATCCGACGCAGAAACACGTCTAAACTCATCCGAATGACCTCAAATTTGCACATAGCTCATAAACGATATTACGGACATGCTGTCGCTTCCGAAAATCCATTCCGAGTCCGATATCAAAATCTCACTTATTGGCCGAATTCGCTGAATTTCTAACTTTCACCAATTCAAGCCTAAATCCACAACCAACCTCCAAAACACATTTCGATTATGCTCCTAACCCCAAAATCATCCAACGGGGCTAACAGAGTCGACAGAATCCCATTCCGGATCCCTCTTCACACAGCTCTAGCTACGGCCAGATTTCTAAAGCTAAGATCCACAATTACGGACTATGTGTCCAAAATCACTCTGAATTTCATCACTCAACGCACCGACAGGTTCCAATAACATAAATAGACGTGAGAGAAATGGTAAATAGGGGATCAGGACGTTAATTCTTAAAACGACCGGCCGGATCGTTACATCCTCCCCCTCTTAAGAAAATCGTTCGTCCTCGAACGAGCATAGAAACATACCTGAACTTGGGAAAAGATGAGGGTAGTGACTCCGCATATCATGCTCGGTCTCCCAAGTCGCCTCCTCGACTGGCTGACCCCTCCACTGAAAGTTTACTAACGCAATATCCTTTGACCCGAGCTTTCTGACCTGCCTGTCCAATATAACCACAGGCTCCTCAACATATGATAGATCCTTGTCCAATTGGACTGAGCTGCGTGAGGCCTGCGAACGCGAAGAACAAACCCCCTAACACTACCCGAACGCGGTCCCATACCTGCGAACGGGAAGGGCAAGGACCCCTGACCCCTGGGACCCCAGCTCGACCCTATGCGAACGTGACATGGACCATGCGTTCGCGATGAAGGGCTAGACTTAAATATGCGAACGCGTTCTGCTGACCGCGAACGCGTAGAAAAAAATTTCCTTGAGTCAAAATAAACCTATGCGTTCGCGGTGACCTCCATGCGAACACATAAGAGGAAACCAGCTGCATCAAAAATCTGATCCCTTCATAAGTCCAAAACTAACCCGTTGGGAATTTGAAACATACCCAAGGCCCCCGGGACCTCAACCAAACTTACCAACTGACCTAAATGCCTTATTCGAACTTGGTCGAGCCTTAAAAACACGTCCCATAACATCAAGATCATCAAAATTGCATGGATTCAAGCTTTAGAACATAGGAACATTCTAGAATTCACATCCGACGCCGAAACACGTCTAAACTCATCTGAATGACCTCAAATTTTGCACATAGGTCCTAAACGACATTACGGACCTGCTTTCGCTTCCGGAAATCCATTCCGAGTCCTATATCAAAATCTCACCTATCGGCCGAATTCGCCAAATTTCTAACTTTCGCCAATTCAAGCCTAAATCCACAACCAACCTCGAAAACACATTCCGAGTATGCTTCTAACCCCGAAATCACCCAACGGAGATAACGGAGTCGACGGAATCCCATTCCGGATCCGTCTTCACACAGCTCTAGCTACGGCCAGATTTCTAAAGCTAAGATCCACATTTATGGACTATGTGTCCAAAATCACCTGGATTTCATCACTCAACGCACCGATAGGTTCCAATAACATAAATAGACATGGGAGAAATGGTAAATAGCGGATCGGGACATTAATTCTTAAAACAACCGGTCGGGTCGTTACACCAACCCTACCCAAGTAGCAGGCTAGGTTGCGCTGGCCTCACGAGCCAAGCCCATTTGGCGGCTCTAGCCGTGATGCAAAATAAAATATAAATAAATAAATATCATTTACATTCACTCGGGCCAAACCTATAACATCCAGTAGCCCAAAATTATAATACACATTTTATAACCCAAAAACAATTATAGGGCTAGACCAAAAGTACTGTTTTATGCCCTTCCAATTGAAACTACCGCTCCCTTTCCAGGATTGCTCTCTCTTCTTCCTCCTCCGCCTTTCTCGAAATTAGATCTACCTTCGCCAGGTGGTTCAATTTTATAAATTTATCCGACAAAGAATGAATTAGACCTTCTTGTAATTTTCTACAACGAAATTAAATAAGATAATGTCTAAAACATCTTTGCTCAACTTTGCTTTAATGCTTCGAAGTCACGAAATTATTTCTCATGACAAAAGTTTGTGTGCATTTCAGTGTGATTCTTAGGTAAATTTGTTACTTTAACATTATAAAAAATAATTTAATAATATATTTTAAAATTTTAATACGGTACCGAAACACTTATTTTTGGAGTAATTTGATTAAATGACCTTGCTAATTTACAAAGAAAGGATATGCCAACTATAAATGGATGTTTAGGTGGCTGTATAAAAATGTATGTCTTAAGCTCACATTTTTTTTGTGGGGTTAAAACTGTAAAGTATTATCACAGACAACCAAATATTTACAACCAAAGAGCACGGTAGAGAATTTAACCACCTTCTAAGAAGGGTGTTAACATCTCCAAAGCCTCAAACGGGAAGAAACATGTATTTACAGGAATTCAAGGACTATTGATTTTGTTTTAGAAGTGGAAAAGGAAAATCATTGGCTAAAGAGAGAGGGGCAACCAACCTTTGAATAAATAGACTGCCACTATACAAATTATATACAATAGATTGTCCCTATAAAAAATATGTACTAAATAGACCGTTATTGTACAAAAAATATCAAAATAGACTGTCAATATACAAAACAGACGGTCACTATACAAAAAATATACAAAATAAATATTTCGGGCTATAGATACAATAAATTTGGGCCGAAGGGCCATTTCGTGTTAGTGAAAAAGAAATTGCTATTAAAATTTTGAGGGGTAATGGAGGGTAGTTTTCTGTAAATAAAGTCATCTCTTGTGCAAGGGTAAATGACATGTCGTATATAGTTTATACACTATGTAGCAGATACGTATCCGGCGGATATAAGAACATCAATTTTTCGCTAAATTTTTGTACATATGTTGAAGTATATGCATAAAGTACCCTCTCGTCTGACACTAGTATATTAACAACAACAACAACCTAGTGAAATCTCACATGTGAAGTCTGGGGAAGATAGTGAGTATGTAGACTAACCCTTCCTTGAGAGAGTAGGGAGTCTCTTTCGAAAAACCCTCGGCTCAAGAAAACGAAAAGAGACAATATAGCAGTACCATTAACAGAAACCATAGAAATAATAACAGCGACATAAAAACCAGAAAGTAGATGAAAAGCAATAACAATAACAAGTAGATAAGGCCCGAAACTATAAAAATCGGAAAAATAGTGTGAACACAATATTAACCAATTGTAGTCTAAGAGGAAATTAACCCTATCAGACTAGCCTCACACCCGGAACGAAGTAAAAAAGTGCTCAACTATAACCTAACCAACAACCTTAATGCTCGACTCTACACCATCCTATCAAGGGCCATGTCCTCGGAAATCTGAAGCCACGTCATGTCTTACCTGATCACCTCTCTCCAATACTTCTTATGTCGCCCTCTACCTTTTGGGCTTTTGGGCTTCTCCTTCGCACGTTCCGGAACCATCTGAGCCTCGCTTCTTGCATCTTGTCATTCATATGAGCCGCACCTATCTTCTCCCGAATATCTTCATTCTTAATATTATCCATCCTAGTGTGCCCGCACATCCACCTCAACCACTCATTTCTGCTACTTTTATTTTCTGAATATGTAAGTTCTTAACTGGCCAACACTCTACCCCATACATACAACATAACTGGTCTAACTACCGCTCCTTGGACACCAGTATATCAAGACAAATAAAGGACTGATGCAACATACTTTATACAAAGAGTAACATAGTATTTAGTTGCAAATTTTATTTGCAAACAATTTGTGACTTTAATTAGATGCAAGCCTGAAAGATTCATTTCACAGTGCAATGGACTTTGCAAAGATCAAGTTGAATGCTGCTTTGCACAAATAATTGACCATACAAGCATCAAATTATTTAACCAAAACTAAAACAATTTCGAGAGGAACTTTAATTGAAGCCGAATATGTGGCTGCATCTGAGGCAGCTAAAGAGGCTGTTTGGCTCAGGAATTTTCTAAAAGAGCTTAATGTAGTTCATTTGGTTCAAGCACCGATTGTACTTTATTGTGACAATAGTGGTGCCGTTGCAAACTCAAAGGAACCAAGAAGCCACAAAAATGAGTAAACATATTGAGCGTAAATATCACTTAATTCGGGACATAACTCAAAGAGGTGATACAAGAGTGTTGAAGATTGCGTCAGAGGACAATTTGGCAGACCCGTTTACGAAGAGCTTGACACAGAAGAATTTTGACAAGCATGTAGAAGGAATGGGTGTTAGAGTAGTAGACGCATGATTATGAGTCTAAGTGAGAGATTGTTGGGATATACTATTAACCATACAGTTTAGACATAGTATTTTATTTTATTATTTATGGAACAATTATATATTTAATTTCTTTAATTCAATAAAGTACTATTTTAAATAGATCATTGGTTACATTATGTGTCCTTTTAGTTATGTAGTAGACAATTTAGTGTATGGAGTCTTAGCTCATGCACGGAAGATTAAATTGTTGGTTCTCATAATTAATAAATTTTGTTAACAATTAAAGATATTATTGGATAGAATATCTTGATGATTGTAGCACAAGGTTATAGTATAATCTTTCTTGATTATGGGAGTGGTTTTACTCCGACTTCTTGTGCTAGTATACTCCGTGTATATTGAACGGACCAAGTAGAGAAAAGATGTTTTTGTATTGAATATATAAAATATTTTCTCTAATTCATTAAATGAGCTTATACTCCTAATCTTGATATAATTATTATGATCAATGTAATTTATTTATTTTTTTGATTTATCAAAAGGTACGACTCAATTCCGAGTTAGTGTATGCCTACTAGATTGGACAATAACGAATAACATTTATGAATAATAATTAGTTGATAGAATCCTTGACTCGGTTTTGAGTTTGATGATACCCTTTTATATAGGCTTATAAGTTTTCATGTGAAAACCCGGCCGGTGGATTTTGTATCTGTCACATGAAATAGTTTAAGCGGAATTGTAAAGGATTTAATTAGTTGATTAAATTAAAATTTTAGTGATTTAATTTGATTAACTGGTATTTGAGATCTTAACATCGGGAGTTCAAATAAGTGTTATTGAATTTTCGAAATTCATATTGAGGAGTTCAATTGCAGTTTTTTAGTGGAATAAATTACAATTAATTATAGTAAGAATTAATTCATGATAATTTTGAATTAATGCTATAAGTGGTAGCCTCTTATCATTTCTTGGTCCCTGCTATACCTAGTAAAAACCCGGACAAGACTTGGGTAAAAAGTGACTTGGGAGAAAATTAATCCGTTAGAGTCAAGTAGAATCCTACACGTTTTTAGAAGATAATTTTCGGCCAAAAATAACTCTACTTAAGGAGGAAAAATTTCACCTAATTACTTACTTTCAGAGTTGTATTATTTTTGCCCACCAAAAAGAAAAATCGTCCAAGGTTTTATTAGGCAGATAGCAGAAGACTACAGCCCTGGATTCTTGTTGTTTTGAAGCTTTGTCCAACGATTTCAAGAGGTTAGTGCTTCTAATCTTGTGATTATAGCATTTTCTAGTTTACATGTATTAGATGTCTAGTTTGTTTGGTTGCTTCCGCTGCGCATGTTCTAACAATTGGTATCAGACGCCGTCTTACATCTAACTAGATAATGTAATACAACATGAGGAGAGTAATATTAAAACGTGTTGTTTAATGATACATGTTTGGTATGATTATTCTATGTCAAAAACATTTTTTATTAGTATCTTAATTCTGAAATTATGAATTAATATGCACATGCATAAATAGTGGTGTTATATTTAATGACAGTATGTTTAATTTGATGAATATCAATTTGTTTTTTTATAAAAAAACATGACTGTTTCTTGAATGCTATTAATTTTGTGATTAAGGGTTAATACATACATGCATAAACAGTGAATTAAATCTGTTTGAATTGCGTTTTGTCCATAATCAGAGAGTGTTATATTAATAAAAACTTGACTGATTTGTATGATATTATTTCTATAATTAAGGATAATATACAGAATTATGAACATTGACGTTTTCTTTTAACAGTGAAAAAGATAATATTTTTTTTTACAATTATGTCTGAACATGTTTTTATTAATATTATTATTATTTTGAGTTCTGAAATCATGTTTTAACATACAAGAGAATATTATGTGATTTGAACAAGTCAAAATAATAAAAACACTCAAAACCGCCAAAAATAAAATTCTACAAATAGGTCATGATTTTAGAATTCTGAAATGCTGTCTAACTCCGATTGACCTCAAATTTGGTAGATTCATCGGAAACAACCCAACTTAAACAACTTATCAACTTACGTTGTTTTTTGGGCATTCAGAGTCGTTTAGATGGGTTTTTGGCTATTTTTGTATTTTCCTGATTTTCTTTAATAAAAAGAATTTTTAAAAGAAATCTGTGCTGGTATGGTTCAATTCCCATTGTTCACAATCATGTTTTACAGTAATATAAGTTGACATAAGTCTTCTTCCCCATCGGATAAATTCATTATAGATGATTACTGTAGTTTTGCCTCTAGTTATTTGACTACTTATATTAACACTCCAACTGAGTTATGTGTTGATTCAATGAAAGTGGAGTTTATACAAGTGATACTTACCTATCTTAAATTAACAGTTTACTCTACATCTGAGTTGGTCATGTTTAAATTTATGGGGTTAATATCTTACATCACTCATATATTTTGCATGAATAACTAAGTTTTCCTAACGAATCTAACTGTTCAATGAGCATGGTTATATGTGTAATGTGGTGTTTTTGAATTTAATTATTCTAAATACATAACTAATGATCTATTTAATGTAAATATCTCTCAGATTAACCATGTATTCATTCAACCCACTTACCTCAATTCTGAACCAAAACAAGTTAGAAGGACCAAATTATGTTGACTGGAAAAGAAACCTTGATATTGTCCTAACTGCTGAAGGTTACAAATTTGTAATCACTGAGGAGTGCCCAGAAAAACTTGAAAATGCTATTAATGATCAGGTTAAGGCCTATGACAAATGGGTTAAGGCTAATGAGATGGCGCGATGTTACATTCTTGCCTCTATGGAGAATGTTTTGCAACATCGGCATCAGTCTATGGGATTTGCTTACGACATGCTTGAAAGTCTCAAAGAGATGTTAGGTGAACAAAATCGTGCAGCTAAGCAAACTGCCATGAAAGCCCTTTTGAACACCAAGATGGCTGAAGGATCACTGGTCAGGGACCATGTTCTGAAGATGATGAGTCTTCTTAATGAACTAGAGGTCCTTGGAGCCTTGATTGATAAAAAGTCTCAAGTTGAGATGGTCCTACAGACTCTACCTGGCAGTTTTCAACAATTTCGCTTGAACTATAATATGAACAAAATGGATTTGTCACTAGTGAAATTGTTGAATGAGCTGTAAGCGGCAGAGTCTATTATCAAATAACAAGCTCCAGTTGTGGCACTCAATGTTGAGAAAGCTTCAGTTTTTAAGTCGAAAGGCAATAAGAAAAAGAATAAGGCTCAAAAGATTTTGGCACCTGGTGGTGCGGCTGGTGTGAAAAAGCCCAAAGGCAAGTGCTATCATTGCAAGCAACCTGGGCATCACAAGAAGCAATGCCCTGCCTATCTGTCAAAGTTGAATAAGCAAGGTAATTAAAATTTAAATGTTGTTGAAACTTGTTTAGCGACTGTTTCTACCATGTTTTGGTGTGTAGATTCGGGAGCCATTAATCATATCTACACTACTTTGCAAGTGTTTCAGAAAATGCGGCGGCTAAGTGAGAATGTAATTTGCGTATTTCAAGCCATTGGCTAGCCAGCACCAACTTTAGCTTTAGGATAGAGTTTTAGATTAAAAAGATGTTCTCTATGTACCTTCCATTAGAAGGAATTTAATTTCAGTTTCGAAAATAATGAATACTGGTTATAATGTTCATTTTTCTGATAACTTTGCTGTTATTTCGTTTAATAAACGTTTTATCTACACTGCTGCTAGAGTACATGACCTTTTTATTCTTGATATATCTCCTCGTGTGCTACAACAACCAAAAGAATTGAATAACATTAATCTGCCACATAAAAGAAAACATATTTCTGAATTGTGTCAAACTTATTTGTGGCACTTACGTCTAGGTCATATAAATCTAAATAGGATTTCGAGATTGGTCTCTGATGGACCATTAAGTTCATTTAAAGTGGAGTCACTGCCAACATGCGAATCCTGTTTAGAAGGTAAAATGACCAAGAGACATTTTCTCTCAAAAGGAAATAGAGCCAGCGATAAGATAGAACTAATTCACTCTGATTTGTGTGGCCCTATATACAAGCAAGAGGTGATTTTGAGTATTTTGTGACTTTCACAGATGATCAAAATATGAATATATTTATCTGTTGCAACGTAAGTCTGAATGCTTTGAGAAATTCAAAGAATTTAAGACGGAAACGGAGAAACGACATGATAAATATATCAAAACATTGCGATTTGATCGTGGTGATGAATACCTTTCCGGGGAATTCATAAAATACTTATCATATAGTGGAATTACATCTCAATTATCTGCCCCAGGAACACCACAACAAAATGGTGTGGCAGAAAGAAGAAATAGGACACTTATGGAAATGGTTAGATCAATGTTAAGTTATTCCGATTTGCCTTCTTCTTTTTGGGGATATGCTTTAGAAACAGCAAATTACATTCTAAATTTGGTTCCTTCAAAGTCAGTACCTTCAATCCAGTTGAATTGTGGACTAGGCGCAAGCCAAGTTTACTGCACATTCGGGTTTGGGGTTGTCCAGCACATGTGCTGAAAGGGAAAGCGGATAAATTGGAATCAAGGACATAAGTATGCATTTTTATTGGATATCCAAAAGGAACTAAAGGCGGTTTGTTTTATTTTCCCAAAGAAAAGAAGGTAATTGTTACGACAAATGCCAGATTTTTAGAAGAGAACTATTTAATGAACCATATTCCTAGAAGTAAACTAGTTTTATAGGAATTAAATAATAGAGTAACTAAAGACTCATCTCTAGAACGTATCATGGAAGCCAGTATTGACATACCACTGCACTATCGTAGTGGGAGAAATGTCAATAGGCAGCAGATTGCATAAGAGCAATTGCCTAACATCTCACTACCCCAAAGTAGTGGGAGTAATATTGAGCAACCTCGGATTGTTAAGCAACCTTAGATTGTTGAACAACCTAAAAATATTCTGCAACCTGCACTCCAGGAAGAAGTTAATGATATCCCAGCACCACAAGGTGTGGAGGATAACATTGAGGCTTCAGTTCCAGAAAATGATTTTGTGATTCAACAACAAAATCAGCCTCCACCTGTAGTGACTAGTCGCAGTGGGAGAATTATTAGAAAACCTCTCCGGTGTGCGATCTTGAGAGAATATTATGATAGAATCCTTGAAGAGCCTAATATAGAACCTATTAATTACGACGAAGCACTACAGGATACAGATGCTGATAAATGGGTTGATGCTATGAAATATGAAATGGAGTCCATGTACTCCAATCAAGTTTGTGATCTTGTAGAACCACCTAANGGTTTACTCAAAAAGAAGGGATCGATTATGAGGAAACCTTTTCGCCAGTAGCCATTCTTTAAATCCATTAGGATTCTCTTATCCATTGCTGCTCATTACAATTATGAGATTTGGAAAATGGATGTCAAGACGGATTTTCAGTAAAGGAATGGTTGTCCTCACATTTTGATATGAAGGACTTGGGACAGGCAGCACATATCCTTGGGATCTAGCTTATGAGAGATCGCAAGCAGAGGATATTAGGCTTGTCCCAAACACTTTATATTGATACTATTCTCACCAGATTTAGCATGCAAGATTTCGAGAAAGGCTTTCTCCCTTTTAGACATGGAATCTCTCTGTCAAAAGATCAGACCCCAAAAATGACTGATGAGATAGAAAAAATGAAGGCGGTCCCTTACGCTTCTACTGTAGGGAGTCTCATGTATGCTATGCTATGTACTAGACCTGATATCTGCTTTGCCGTTGGCATGGTTAGTAGATTTTAGCCTAACCCTGGACGAGAACACGGGACTGCTGTTAAGCGTATAATCAAGTACTTGAAAAGGACTAGGGATTATATGTTGGTGTATCACTCAGGTGATCTTGCACCCATTGGCTATACTGATTCAGCAGTCAGATAGAGACTCTAGAAAATCTACCTCAGAATATGTTTTTACCTTAGGAGGTGGAGCCATAAGTTGGAGGAGTATCAACCAATCATGTGTTACTGATTCCACCATGGAAGATGAATATGTGGCTGCATCTGAGGCAGCTAAAGAGACTGTTTGGCTCAGGAACTTTCTAAAAGATCTTAATGTAGTTCCTTCAGTTAAGCACCGATTGTAAGTTATTGTGACAATAGTGGTACAGTTGTAAACTCGAAGGAACCAAGAAACCATAAAAGGAGTAACATATTGAGCGTAAATATCACTTAATTCGGGACATAACTTAAAGAGGTGATGCAAGAGTGTTGAAGATTGCGTCAGAAGACAATTTGGCAGACCCGTTTACGAAGAGCTTGACACAGAAGAATTTTGACAAGTATGTAGAAGGAATGTGTGTTATAGTAGTAGAC
>ML331038.1:11457-28251 GCA_005239505.1 Nicotiana paniculata | reverse complement strand
TATATATATATATATATATATATATATATATATATATATATATACTTTATTCATTCCATGGCAAACAGACACATAGACGAACAATTAATCTGTTCAACTCTCTCTCTCTCACAACTAAAACTTGCTCTCAAGTCTCTTTTCTGTGATACTTGCTACTATTCTAAGTTAGCCGTATGTAAGCCAAGGCTAACTAATGTGCCTCTCCTATTTTTGCTTTGTGTTTCTGCTTTCTTCACTTCACTGGTATGTTCTAATTCAGATTTCAGTCCTCAAACCAACATGTTTCTATTATTGTTGCAATTTATTGTGTTTCTAGTCTGCTTCTATTTACTATTCTGTTGTTCAACATATAACTAAGATCCTGAATCCTTTCTACCTATTAAGTTATGCTTTACTTGTCAATGACCAGCATGTTTCTGTATACTTAGCACCTGTTTCTTATGTGAATCCCCATGCCTATGATTGATACATTAGTTTAATCATAGTCTTAGTTGTTTTGTGTTGATATGTTAATCTAATCCGGTACTCTACTATACTCCTGATCCTCTGAACTCTTAGGTGCTTCTGATTGCATGCCTATATATGTTTCTGTCTGCTACATTCTTACCCTTACTTGCTCCATATTTGTCCCTCAAATCCCATTACCCCTGCTTGTGATTGTTGGACTATTCCTAGTCCTTTGTGTGATGTTGAACTTGGTGTTCCTGACCTCTTAGTGGCTGAACTTCTTTGTTATAAAACTATTCCAATCAAGTTTCCCTCTTCAAAATTGTTTTCTTACTTACCCTTTTCAAAACTGTTTTCTTACTTAAACTTTTCAAAACTATGTCAAGCACTCTCACTATACTCTTAGACCCCCTTAGGTTCTGCCCCATCTGTGTGAGCATTGCCTTGGGTGAGCTCCCTCTGAACTTTGACACACAGAGGCTGGCCATTCCATACTGCACTTACTCTATCATGGCTATGAAATCTGGGTGTGAGCACTGCCCGGGAGCCCTTGAGGTCCTTAGGGAACTTTGACACACCCGGATTATGAGAAAGGTTGTGAAATAATACTTGGCGTTGAGGACCTAGAGATTTGAGCCTATCAGTAGGCTCCCTATAGTATAACTTCTTCTTTTCATTATTCAGTTATGTAATTCGTGCAAATTCCTGTAATAATTATTGTAAACAACTCTTTGGGGGATGGCTAGTGAAAAGGGAGGGGTAAATATGCATGCTATAGCTATTAGAGGGTAGAAGCCAAGCTATTAGGTTTTATTCCTTATTTGCGCAATAGAAACCATGCTTAGGACCAATATGTGCAAGATCATGCATTAGAGACCATGTTCCCTAGGTCTTACACTTATTGTTTTCAGCATTTATCGGCATCTCATTTCGAAAGTCTTGTGCTAAATTTGCTAATAACCTCTACGCTGCCATGTACACTTAGAGATCCTGTTTAGGATAAACAACACTAATAAACCTGTCATGTTTGCATCTTCCGAACCATGTTTAAACAATGCAATATTTGTGCATTTAGAGATCATGTTTAGGCTTCTGATTCTGTATCTCTGTGCATTAGATACCATGTTTTAGGATTTCATTCATACTCACTTAACAAAACCTAGTCTAACTACTGGTGCATGTAAAAGGTATAAAACATTTCACTCAGTTTCTCTAAAATAACTGGCAACAATTCTATGTTCTGAACAACCTAGAACAACAGGTGTAGGTAATACTTTGCAACAGCCCCTCTAACAATTCAGATTATTAGTATACATTGTCCCACGCCTAGGCAAGTCTTAGGTAATCATCCATAAAGGAATAAAACCATAACTGTCTTTGTGATCATGTTTAACTGTCAGCATGCTAAAAACCAGTAGGCAAGCCTGATTAAGACTTCCTCTCTGAGTTATGCAATAAATCTTTCTGTGTTATCACCTAGATACCATGCTTTAGGATTCTGAATTGATATGGACCTTAGTTGTGTATGATACATGATGTTTATGTGTACTCTGTGCGGAGGAATACTTGAGCCTTTATCTGCTTTCTATGCTTTTCTTTATCTGCAGTCCTACTTGTTTTGTTATCTGTCGCCCTAGAATTTTTACCTTTAAAACCTGAGGGTCTTCCTAGCACCTCCCTTTAGGATAGGAGTCCTAATTTCCTCCGGGATTGATAGGAAGGGACGGGTAACAGCATGCAATAGAGGTCGAGACCAACACTCATTTTTAATAACCTTACGGGGTGGGAAGGGTAGAATATGGATATGATGACCAGTGTANTCCCCTCTTATTTGAGCATTTACTTGTTATTTGCTAATTGTACAAATTCACGAAACCATTTGGCCAGGAACCATACTTGTGGATCCTGAGGGGTGCCTAACACCTTCCCCTTAGGATAATTTCAAGCCCTTACCCAAATCTCTTGTTAGTAACGTAGTTGTAATTGAACCCCTTAGGTTCCCTAACGCACCGTTGAAATCATTAGGTGGCAACTCTTCAAAATATGCAAATCCCTTTCCCAAAAGGAACGAGTTGTCCCAACCAATGTTGTAAACTCGATTCCGCGAGGAAAAAGGGGGCGCGGAAGACACCACATGACCCAAAAATGCCACTGAATCAAGCCAGAATTCACACTTCAAAAATTTTGCATACAACTTCTTCTTCCTCAAAGTCCGAAGCACAACTCTCAAATGCTGCTCATGATCTTCCCGAGATCGGGAATACACCAAGATGTCGTCAATAAACACGATGACAAAAGAATCCAGATAAGGCCGGATTACACTAAGCATCAAGTGCATAAAGGCTGTTGGGGCATTGGTCAGCCCGAATGACATGACAAGAAACTCAAAATGACCATATCCAGTCCTGAAGGTAGTCTTCGGGATGTCGAGCTCCCGAATCTTCAACTGATGGTAGCCGGAACACAAGTCAATCTTGGAAAATACTCTGGCACCCTGCAACTGATCAAACAAGTCATATATGCGAGGCAAGGGGTACCGGTTCTTCACTGTAACCTTGTTCAGTTGCCGATAGTCAATACACATACGCATATAACTGTCCTCCTTCTTTACAAACAACACCGTGCACCCCAAGGTGACACACTAGGCTGAATGAACCCCTTATCTATGAGTTCCTGAAGCTGCTACTTTAATTCCTTCAACTCCGCTGGTTCCATACGATAAGGTGGAATAGAAATAGGCTGAGTTCCTGGCACCAAATCAATACCAAAATCAATGTCCCTGTCAGGTGGCAGGTCTGCAGGAAACACGTCCAGAAAATCACGGACCACAGGAACAGAATCAATAGCGGGAGTCTCACCACTGACATCCCTCACAAAATCCAGATACGATAAACATCCCTTTTCAACCATACGCTGAGCCTTCAGGTAAGAAATCACCCTGCTAGGTACATACTCAGAAGAACCTCTCCACTCAACCCTCAGAACTCTACGCATAGCCAAGGTCACGGTCTTAGCATGACAATCAAGAACAGCATGACACGGAGATAACCAATCCATGCCCAATATCACATCAAAATCAATCATGCTGAGTAACAGTAGGTCGACTCGGGTCTCCAGACCCCCAATAGATACCACACACGACCGATACACACGGTCCACAAATTAATAGTATCGCCCACCGGAACCGACACATGAACAGACGTAACTAAAAACTCACAGGGCATATCCAGAAAATGGGCAAAATATGACGAAACATAAGAATACGTGGAACCAGGGTCAAATAGGCCAAAGCATCTCGGTGACAAACTGAGATAATACATGTGATCACTACATCGGAGGCCATAGCATCTAACCTGGCTGGAAGCGCATATATACGAGCCTGACCTCCACCTGCTCGACCTCCCCTCTAGGGCGGCCTCTAGTTGACTGACTACCACCCCTAGCCACATGGGTAGGTGGCGAAGTAACTGGAGCTGAAGTCGAAGGATGGATCCTCAACTGAGATGGACCTCCAAGAAGATGAGGGCACTGCCTCCTCATATGCCAAAACTCTCCGCACTCATAACAACTCCCTGGTGTAGGAGACGGGGACCGAAGGGAACCCCTGGAACCAGAATAACCACCAGAAGAACCATGCATAGAGGAACCCTGAATAGATGGTGCTCGAGAGGGGCTCTGAGCTGGGAGAGCACTAAATGACGAACGGCCTGAGTGAGAACTGTAGGGACCCTGCCCCGAGGATGCACCGCTGAAAGCTGGGCGAGCTGGCTGAGGAGGCCTAAATAGGTGGCCTCTACTATGCTGAAACTGCCCTCTGGATGGAGCACCACTGAAACTGCCAGATCCATGAGGCCTCATGGCCTCCGTATCCTCTCGCTCCTGGCGGCGAACTAACTCAATATCTCGAGCAATATCAATAACCTGCTCGAAGGTAACACTGATACCCTCTCCCTAGTCATCAAAATACGGAGTTGATAGGTGAGGCCATCCACGAACCTCCTGGTCCTCTCTCTATCAGTAGGGACCAACTCTGTAGCATGACGAGCCAACTCTGAGAACCGCATCTCATACTGCATCACTGATAGCTCCCCCTGACGCAACTGCTCAAACTGCCTACACTGCTCCTCCTTGTGAGACTAGAGAACATACTTCTCCAAAAAGATGGTGGAGAACTGCTGCCAGGTGAGGGGTGCTGCACCAACAGGCCTACACCTCTCAAAAGACTCCCACCAAGTGAAAGCAGCCCCAGAAAACTAAAAAGTAGCAAACGAGACCCCACTAGTCTCCAGAATCCCAGCAGTACGAAGCATCCTCTGACAATTTTCCAAAAAACCTGGGCCTCCTCGCCCTCAGTGCCACTGAATGTCAGAGGCTAAAGTCTACTAAACCTCTCCAGCCTGCTCTGCTCATCATCTGGCGTAGCTGGAACCACAAAGTCCTTAATTGGGGCGACCGGCTGGGCTAGAACTGCCCCTGGTGTCTGAAGGCCCTGAGTAACTTGCTCAGGTGTCTGGGCATCTGGAGTCTGAGTGTCTCCCCCGACTTGAGATGTAGCAGCAGTAGAAGATACAGCAACTGCCTGAGCAAGACTGGTACATACAGTCAAGATCTGAGCCACAGTCTCCTAAAGCCCCGAAATAACAATGGGCATTGCCGATGCCTGAGCCTGTCCCGCTGGAATATCTGTAGCGAAAACCTGATCCTGAATGGTAGGTGTATCCTTTCCTCGGCTGTTGCACGGGCTGATCCCCTACCTCTACCACGGCCTCGACCTTTCGTGGTCTAGATGGTGTCTGGTCACCCTGATCGGTAGCACGTGTCCTCACCATCTGTGAGAGAATGAAACAACAGTGGTTTAGATTTCCAGAATCAATAAAATGGCATGATAGAATTCAAAAGATGAGATTTTTCCTAAGGGTTCTATAGCCTCTCGAAGATAAGTACACACGTCTCTGTACGGATCGGCAAGACTCTACTAAACCTGCTCATGACCGTTGAGTCCTATGTAACCTAGTGCTCTGATACCAACTTGTCACGACCCCAAATCAATACAGGTCGTGATGTCGCCTATCATGAAACTATGCCAACCAACTACTGAGAGTAACACACAAACCGTCCGTTTAATATCACAAGTCAAAGTAATTCATTTAAGGTTCCTGTTTTAAAGATATAATTAACAGCAGTAATACCACAAAAATCAAATCTAACCACAACCCAGCACTCGGATACAACTGTCATGAGCATCTAAAGAGACAAATACAATATCCGATAACAAGCCCCTACTAGTACAACCCGGAGAATACTAGAAATCTACGAACTAAGAAAGGAAATAAGGCCAGCTGGGGATGCCGAACAACTACCTCTATCCTCGAGCAAACTCCGAGCAAAGGAGAAATCAGCTAACGCTCAGATCTGGTACCTGGATCTGCACACAAAGGTGCAGGGAGTAACGTGCAGCCAACTAAGTAACTAAAGACTTGAGTGCAGTAACGAGCATTTAAAAGTGATAGTCTCATAAAAACATGTTCCAGTGAAAACAAATAAAGTAATCAAAAGACTACATGTACCCAATACTTTACAAACTCTAGTTCCCCTTCTAAACTTGAATAAAATATTAACTCAACGTCTATTAAAGAGACTCAGTGTAAAATGAGTGAAAAACAATGATCTCACAATTTATAGCCTCTCGGGCACAATATCACTCATACGTAAGGTCTATCAGTCACTCGTGACTCCTCTATCAGTACTCAATGCTCACACTCAGAACTGTCACTCAACAGGTACCATGTATCCACACAAGCTGTTGCGGCGTGCAGCCCGATTCAAATAATAGTCGACTGCACTCACTGGGGGTGTACAGACTCCTGGAGGGGCTCCTACAACCCAAGCGCTATATTGCTGCGGCGTGCAGCTCGATCCAATATATATATATATATATATATATATGTGTGTGTGTGTGTGTGTGTGTGTGTGTGTGTGTGTGTGTGATGCAGCGTGCTGCCCAATCCATATAATATCTGCTGCGGCGTGCAGCCCGATCCATAATTATCCTCACAAACTCGGCTCTCGGCTCTCGGCTCTCGGCCTCACTCAGTCATCCTCTCAAGCCACTCGGGCAACTCATCTCAACATCACGGGACTCATCCCCAAATACCTCACATTATTCTAAAACATTGTGATAACAGTGAAATAGCAACAAGTAGTAAACATGACTGAGTTCACAAGTTTTCTGTCAAAAATAGTGTGAGAATAGTGAAAAAATATCCCTGGGGGTCTAAACAGATCGGCACAAGGCCCCAAATGTGGCATACTTCCCAAAATATAATATAAACCTCAAAAAATACAGGACATCTTATGATTTCAAATCAAATACGCGGCATAATAGTCGCCACGGGACGGACCAAGTCACAACCCCTGGTTCACGCCCACACGATCGTCACCTAGCATGTGTGTCACCTCATTTACCAAAACAAAGTGAAATATCGGGGTTTCATACCCTCAGGTCTAGAGTTACAACGTTACTTACCTCAAACCGGCCCGAAAACTACTCCGAGATGCTCTTGCCCCTTGAATCGGCTCCCAAATGCTCTGAGTCTATCAAAATCATATTAATAACATCAAAATATGCTAAGAAGACGAAACCCATTCGAAAATTATCACAATTAGGCACAAATTCCGAACTTGGCCAAACCCGACCCCAGGCCCACGTCTCCGAACTCGAGAAAAATTACAAAATCGAAATCCTCATTCTCCCAAGATTTTATACATACCTAGAACATCCAAATCGTACCACAATTTCCACTTCAATTATTCAGCCAAAGTCTCCAACTATCCAAGCCCTAACCCCCAATTTAACACTGATTTTCCTCCCAAATTAACCCTAAATCAGTCCAAAAATTACATAGGAATGAGTTTTAGGTTCAATTATCTTACCTCAACGAAGTCCTCTTGATTTCCTCTTCAACACCCTCTCCCAAAGCTTAATCCTGGATGAAAATATTGAAGAAATGGCTAAAAATCGCGAAGGCTGGGATTTATACCCTCTTGTCCAGTGGTTCTGCACCTGCGGCCACTTACGCGCACCTGCGGACCCGCACCTGCGGTCCCAGGTGCACACCTGCGGTCCCAGGTGCACACCTGCGGAAAACACTTAGAAGCCCAGCCTCCGCACCTGCGCTAAAAAATTCTGCATCTGCGACTTCGCAGGTGCGGTAAAAACCTCGCACCTGCGGAACTCCTCCAACCCACGATAATCCGCACCTGTGATGAGTCGTTCGCTTCTGTGGATCCGAACATGCGGTCCCCTATCTGCAGGTGCAGTAACATCAGCACCAGCAGCATCAACTGCTATTTTCCAACTTAAAATTCCCTGATGGCTATCCGAAATCAACCCGAGCCCCTCGAGACCCCAACCAAAAATACAAACAAGTCATAAATGATCACCAGGACTTAGCCGAATCCTTGGAACACCCAAAATAACATCGAAACTCCAATTCAACCCATGATTCAAGCCTACGATTCCTAAAACTTCTGAAAATCACCAACGATGCCGAAACTAACCAAAACACATCCGAATGACCTGAAAAATTACACACACGTCCAAAATGACACTACGAACCTTCTCCAACTCCCGGAATTTCATTCCGACCCCGATATCCTATTATCCATTACCGACCGAAAATTGCCAAAAATTGATTTTTGTCAATTCAAGCCTAATTTTACACCGGACCTCAAAACCACATTTCGAACACACTCCTAAGTCCCAAATGACCTAACGAAGCTATCTGAGCCATAAAACCTACATTCTGAGGTCGTTTACCAATAAGTCAACTCCCAGTTGACTTTTTCAACTATTAGTCCAATTTAAGAGACTAAATGTCTCAATTCTCACCACGAATACTCCGAACCCGAACCAACCGACCCCAACACATCATAAACAGAGTAAAAAATGTATGACAAGGAAGAAACAAGAATAACGGGACTAATACCACAGAACGACCGATCGGGTCGTTACAATAGGATGGCAAAGGAGGCACTCAAGCATGCAAAAGAACACCAACTTTTTAGCAAGCCAACCCCTTTTGTGTTAAATAACCTAGCAATGGATAAGAATGGTTATGTTTATTTGGTTAAAAATATTAGTACTGAAGTATGCCGCAATTTAGCCATGATGAGCAATATAAATGTCCTTAAGGCTTATAGATTTTTGAATGATGTAACTGACTGTATTCCGTCATGTTTAAATATATTATCTTTGTTTTGTCAAAAAAAAATATACTAAATATAGCATAAGTAAAATAAAAAAACATAGAACAAAAAAGTTATTCAATGACTATACAGGTCTATTTAATTTAATAGATATTTTATTCATTAAAATTCAGATAATATATTGAGAACATTAGAATAAATTTAAAATAAAAAAAAATTTCAAGAGTAATAAAATATATATATCTTTTATTATATTGCAAAAAATAGTAGACAAAAATATTAAACAAAGTTATATGCCTATAAAAATTTCTTTTACTAATGCAATTATAGTAAATATTGGATAGTATAATAAAGAAACATAACAAAAAGTTATTCGATGACTATATGAGTCCCTTTAATTTAATAGAGATTTTTTTAATTAAATTTCAGATAATATTATTGACAACAACAGAATAAAATTTAAACTAAAAAATATTTCAAGATTAATAAAATATATAGCTTCTCTTATATTACAAAAATAAAGCGAGCAGACAAAAATATTAAAAAAGTAATATGCTAATAAAAATTTCTATTAATAATGTAAAAATACTAAAAATTAGATAATAGAAAAATAAAAATATAGAACAAAAAAGTTATTCAATGATTATATAAGTCCGTTTAATTTAATAAAGATTTTATTATTGGGTATATCATATTGACAAATGAGTCTGAAATTGAAATTTATTAAAACAATACGATCTAATATATTTAAACAAGTCCGATCACAATTTAATTTAATTAATATTTTCGCGCGTCGCGCAAGTACGACTACTAGTTGAAATATTAAATAAATTTAGTTGTTCAACAGGAATTATAAGAAAAATAAGATTTAACCAAAAAATACAGGAAGTCTTATCAAATTCTAAAAACACCCAACACCAAGAATTGCAAATATAGGCACCAGAAATAGATCAAAAATAGTGGAAACTTTTTTGGGGGTGCAGGTGAAGGATGGGATGGGGTGTTTGGGGTGTTGAGTTGTGCCCCACATCGGTGGGTTATGGGTATCTTGGTCTCCTTATATGGCTTGGGCAATCCTCATATCATAAGCTAGCTTTTGGGGTTGAGTTAGACCCAATGTCCATATCTTATCATGGTATCACAGCCAGACACATCCCAATTTATTGTTACCGATGTTGGGCCCCCATTTTATATTGTCCACGCTCCAATTGCAGGCCTGGGCGTGAGAGGGTGTTGAGTTGCGTCCCACATCGGTGGGTTATGAGTATCTTGATCTCCTTATATGGCTTGGGCAACCCTCACCTGATAAGTTAGTTTTTGGGGTTGAGTTAGGCTCACTGTCCGTATCTTATGGGGTTGAGGAGGAGACAATCATCGTGAAATGCCACTCATGAAACTTATTTTTTCTACTCCCACCAAGAAAGTTAAATTCTTGATTTTTATAGAACTTGTTTTCTTAGAGAAACCAACCACATATGAGAAATTGGAAAACATTTTCTGAACTCCACACCAAACACACCCTTAATATAGAACATTGTATATCTATGACCGGGCTATTTATATTTAGGGTGTTTCGACAATATTTGATTGAAGTTGAAAAAAGAAATCTTTAGAATTTAAGTTGAAAAACAGTATTTGGAAGTAACCATTTGATTAAACTAGTAAATTTGATTAAAATGTTTCGAGGATTACATTTTAATTGATTGATTTTTGAGCCTCTTTTTTACAAACTAGATGCAAGGCATAAGCTGATCAAAAAATGTTGCAATTAATGTGAGTCATAATGGAAGAAAGGAGAATTAACAAAAGCAAAAATGTAAACATAACAACAAGATTTATTCATTTTACACACGTATATAAATCAAGCCATATGTTTTGCTATGATCTTGTTTTGGTTCTGCAACCATAACTGTTGTTCATGCAATAAATTCTGCTCATTTGGGATGCCATTAAACATCTGATCACTACTTGTAAACGTCGCGAATGGATCCTCCACACTAGTACTCTGCACTGCCCCTGAAGTTGGATTCTGAGCACTAAAAGTTGGAGTTGATAGGAATGTAGGTGCTGGAGTTGATGATGAGAACATGTCAGTAGACATCGGATATGTAAACGGAGCATTAGTGGCCATAGTCGGGTACATGGCAGTGGCAGTGGTGACCGGTACCATGGCCAAGTCCATTGATGTATCTTGTAAAAAAGGATTGTAGTGTTGAGCTGTTGGCAAAACTTGATCTTGAGTATACATATTTAGCCCATTATTTGGAGGTGGCAAGTTCAAGGACAGATTCTGATCATTCCAAAAGTTGTTTGTACTAGGTGTATATTGTGAATTTTGGCCACCATTTGGAAACATTGGCATTGGATTCTGATTATACAATTCGTCCAAGGTGGCGAAGTTGAAGCTGTTAACGTTGTTCGTTGTACTAGGCATGGATTGTGTTGGTTGTGTTTGTGGAATGTTTTCGAATAGTACCAATTCCCAGCCATTGCTTGAAGAAACCTCTTCTGATGATGACCCTTTTGCTTCATTTGTTGGCGCGTTTTCTTGTCCTTGTTCTGGGAACGCGTTGAAAGATGCTGATGGTGTTATTATCGCCTCAGTAGACAGCCCTTTTGCTTCATTTCTAGGCAAATGTTCGTGTTTTGGTTGTTCAGGGAACGCGTTGAAAGATGTTGAGGGTATCGCCTCAGTTAACACGAGTTCCCATTCTTTTGCTGAAATAGAATCTAATGATGGATTATTCTGTTTATGCTCTTGTTGATGTGCAGCTTTCTCTTTGTTGATTTCTTGATCTTTCACTGCCTCCTGCTTTTGTTGTTTATCCTCTTCTTGTTTTCTGTCGTCGTCTTCATCATACCCTTGCCAATCTGGCAAGGATACAAGATCAACCATTGAATTTGACACAGGCAATGAATGAGTAGACCCTGTATCGTCCTTCTCATGCAACTGCTTCTCAAATTGAATATCTGAATAAGCCTCCAAATCAATCGATATATTGGCTGGACTTTTCCATGTTTCGGTTGCACTTATTAGATCTTCTAATGATGTGCAACGCGAATCAACACCAGAGTTAATACTCCTCTCTGAGTATGGCTCTGTTGTTTCTGTAGCCAAAGAAAATTCAGATTGTCCACCATAACTATCACGTTTGCTGCTCGTCGTCCTCGTTGATCCACCAGGTCCCTGAAGAAGCAAATGTGGTTTGCTTTGTGTATGTGCTGGAAATGAAGATTTATCTTTGAGAAATTCTTGTAATGTTTCAATCAATTCCTCTGAGATAGTTTGTACACTTGGATATTCTGATGTCCTGCCAACTCCAATACTTTTACACACAGAGTAAAATGCACTAATTTCTTCAAATTGCTTTGCTGCTTTAACACAAGTTTGGAATGCATTTACACATGATTGATATGGTAAATGGAAAAAACTATCAAGAACAAGAGCAAGCCCATCTGATATATCTTTGTAAAGATCAAAACTTTCTTGAACAACAGCATATAAAGCAATTTGGACAAGACGATTCGTCTTAGCTGCCCCTGTTGGCCTTGTAGCAATTGCTCTTTCAATCAATCGTTGCCAATACGAGATCTTATCAAGCAGCATTACTGGTTTCATGTCAAGAACGGGCTCATCACCCCTTCTTCGACTACTCATACTAGTCCTATAATGGCTGCTAGAATTTTCTCTTTCGCGATTATTATACCTTCTTTGAAGCTTACCAGTAAGGAAACAATCCAAACGCTCATCAAGATACAAAGCAAACGTACGAACAAAAGCTGTGAAATCCCATGGACTAGAATTGGAATCATCGCGGAAGCTAGAGAGGTTGAGAATCTTGGCCCCTCGTTTCATGGCATGAAGAACTTCTCGAGGGAAATAAGGATCACCATCTTGGAAAATTCTTAGGACAAGCATCAATGATTTAAGGGCAACGATCCAATTCCTCGTTCTACCAATACGTTTGCCAATGGCACGAGCACAGGCAGCAGCATAAGCTTTGTTGGAGGAGACAAGTTTGATGACTTCTTGAACATATCGATCATCGACAGGCACATCATCATGAGTTGTGGCTTTGAGCACAGCAACTTCAAGGGTTGAGGAAGTATTGCTTGCAACTTTTGCAAGGCTAATGCTTGTTTGATCTTTTACTGCACCAATTGCCTTCTTTAACTTGCTTGGCATATTTCTTTTTCAATTCAGGTTTTCTTGATTCAAAATATAGAATGTGTATAACCAATATGATCACATTGACATTTACAAAAAGGCAATTATGATCCTTTTGTTCTTGGATTGTCAACTTTTTTTGGGATCTTGATCAAAGATGGTAAAAAGAACTGTTCTTTGGATTCAAGATTGATGAAAAGTGTGTGTGTGTGTGTGAGAGAGAGAGAGAAGTTAGCTGAAAAAGAAGTTGCAAAATTCTTTTTTTTTTTTTTTCTTTCTCTCTGAATTGATTTGGTTAATGCAGTTTACTTCTGTTGTGAAGAATGAAAGAGCCTCCTTGAATTTCTCTCAGCCTAACATTACAAAGTGTACAGACGTGAGCAACACTAAAAGCCATTAACACTCATAGCCATACACGTAGATTATGAGATTATACCAAAAGAGTGGGAGAAATAAAAAAGAGCAAGTAAAAATGTAAAAAGAGATCAAAGGAACATGTCATAATAAACGTGCTGAGCATTCATGTGAATCTCTGATTATAATATGAAAATTAAATTAATTAACCTGCTGCTCATTGTAGATATCCAAAAAAAAAAAAATGTCTGGTGCATAAAATATTTTGTAGTCATACGATGTCCGAGGAACGACTGCATCTTAAGAGGTGTATGTAGACAGCCTACCATCAATGGCGGCTCTATAAAATTAGTGGCCTAAAGCGAAATTTAATAAGGGACCTTATACTTTTTTATTAATATATATACACGCACATATGCAGAAAAAAAAGATAGTGTTGCCATTTTTTCATACTTGTTATTTATAATATAACATGCTTAAACGATAAAACCTTTAACTTCACAAAGTAGTATTATCCTTTATATTAGTAAGAGGTAACTTAAATAAATTGGATATAACACATGTATTTTCAATAGAGAGAATTACAAGAAAATACACATGACTTCACACGATAACAAAAAATGGCCCATGTTTTAAGCTTTACCCGACCTAGCCCATATTGTACATATTTTGAAAGCACTAGCAAATTAAAATTTTGTGTTCTTACAACCATTGCTTTTACTCTCTCTTCTTCTCACATCTTCTACATATGCTTCAAGGGTCGTCCGCCATTACTGCTTCTCCCCCTATGTCACTTGTTTTCAATGTAAGAAAATTGAAGAGCAGAAGTGTACCATTGAAGGTCATTCAAAGTTTTGCTTTCGAAAATAGAATTTTTTGAGTTTGTTAGTTGTTTGGATTGGGTGTTGTTCTAACTTATTGAAAATATCAAAAAGAGCTCCCAATTTAAATTTGAAGTGATTTGGAGTAGTGAGTTGAATTTCATAAAAGTTGCAAGGAAGAAGACGAAGTCATTTTTTTGTATAATCTTGTATACTAGTATATATGAGTGTATAAACACATCTTATACACTTTTATACTCCTTTATACAAGCTTCTGCAGACGAACTTCTTCCACGATTTTTAGTTACAATTCTTGTTCAAAACCAGTTCAAATCTCAATTAAATGACTTCAAATTTTATATACAACCTCCTTATACTATTTCTAACAAGTCTAAATAACACTCACTCCAAATTTTTCACAAAATCAAATTCGGAATTGAAATCCACATAATTATCCTTGTTAAAAATCTTATTTTCACCACCCAAATTTTTCACAAAATCAAATTCGGAATTTAAATCTATATATTTATCCTTGTTAAACTAATATTTGAGTCACGGTTACTGATTCAAAAATTAACTTAAAAGCTTGAGAAATTTAAATATTAATTTTTGAGAACCTATTGGAGTTGAATGTTGAGTATTAGCCTATTATTTTTGGGTTAGTTGGTTGTAAATTGAAAAGTAGAGAGCCCAGTTGTTCTTATGTGAAATTTTCCCACCTTTAATATTGTTGTAGAAAATATAGTTACTAATATGAAGATCTAAGTAATTTAATTCAAAGTTCTAAAATATTTTTAGTATTAAAGAGTAGATAATCTTTCTTTCTTCCTTTCTCTTTCTTTTGTCCAATATTTTTTTATTTTTTTTTTGCGAATTTAATATTGTCTAACTTGAAATAAAATCATAAAATCCATTATTAAAATTTTTTGAGGGATCTAAATTAAAGCTTTACTAGTCTCCTAATCGAGCCACATGTCCATCCCTCTGCTATTCTCAATCAAATTTTATAGAGTCTCAATTAAGATAAGCCGACAATCAGTGAATGTGTTATTTGGTTACCAAATGTGAATGAAGTTGGCTGAATAACACGTTCATTTGCAGTGGTTTATAAATAATTGTTGATCATTAATGAGGGCGGCTCAACAGAACTGGTGGCTTAAAACTAAAATATATTAAAAGACCCTGAAATTTTTTTCATAAAATACATATAATATTGAGACAAACAAGTGGTGAGAGAACAACGTATAATATGTGGGTTATGCGTAATTCATATGGTATTGAACTCCTTATAAAAAAAATATAGCATTAAATAATTTGGTAAAAGGATTAAGCCTATTATCGATCGTGTTTTGAACCTTATGAAACTTGTCTTTGAGATTTCTTAGTTAAAAAAAATAAGACACAAAAGAACTTGCTTACTCATATGTGGCAATCAAATGTGACAAAAAAGAATAGCTAATTTAGAGAATTTGATTTGAAATTAGAAAGTAAAATAGTACAAAATATGAAAAAAGAAAGAAAGAAAAGTAGAATTGATGAGAAGATAAATATATTATTTAATTTAGTGAGAATTTTTTTTTATCTTATTAACTCATTCAATCCTACATCTAACAAATGTTAAATCAATATTAGAATTTAAAATATTTTATCAATAATATTATAAATATAAATTACATATATTATATAATGATATAGTAGTACTTTATATTTTTGGGACCTTAAATATTGGGAGGCCTAAGGCAAGAGCTTCACTTGCCTTATCATAGAGCCGCCCTTGCCTACCATAATGTGCAAGCTTTAGTAGTTGCTTTCACGGATCAAAGCCGTGATCTATAGATCACACAAAGACAACTTTATTGTTACTCGAAGACTCCCTTTTTCATTGTAGATATCCAATCCATGATTAAATCAATTTTTGAAATTTATAGAGAGATTTTCGGTGGGTGGGTCTAATTGCCTTCTTTAGTGGTCTATCCAAAGTTGGTTTGGGATTAATCACATCCCTTAGGATGCGACCTTTCTTCGGACCCTACATAAATATAAAATACTTTGTGCATCGGACTATCCTTTTAATCAGCCGCTCATCGTAGATATTCAATCCATGACTAAATCAACTTTTGAAATTTATGGGGAGTTTTTCGGTAGGGAGGGTCTAATCGCCTTCTTTAGTGAGTCTATCTAGCGAGATTCAAGATTAATCTTATGATCTTTTATCTTATTCTTATGTCAGTCGTAGACCAAGACAATCACAATAATAACTAACCCTAGAACTCTAAGTATAGCTGTAATATAGTATAAATACCTAACCCTGCACAATCTGTAACATTTGAAAATTAATTGGATGCAAACTTAGGTAAACACTTGGCTGTAAATCATGTATCAAGTACTAAGAATGGTATAAAATGAGCAACTATATACTTAGGGTAGTCCGGTGCACGGAGTATCACGCGCTCACCTAAGGTTCGAGGAAGGGCCACATAATATAAGCAATCTGTCGTGATACAAGCATCATTGGCTGATTCCACTGCTTGAACTTTCGACCTATAGATCACACGGAGACAATCTGATTGTTGTTCCAAGATTCCCCCTTCCAAGCAACTAATTAGATCTAAATATTTTTCGAATAAATTTGTTTGCAAATACCGAACATAAACAATGGAAGTCAAATTATTCTAAGGGAACGATTGATCATGATAAAGAGGGATATCATGTGTGGTGACACCAATTACTGTACTAACACTTGCTTGTTTCATTAGTCTTGAAACTTTAAGAAGTTATTTAGCTTTTTTTTTTTTT
>ML331038.1:0-11397 GCA_005239505.1 Nicotiana paniculata | reverse complement strand
GGAGGGGGAATGTGCATATGAGTGGTTCTCCTGACTTGCTGCTTTTTCTTTTGATATCTATGCATACACCACATTGAATGGTAATGAAGCAATTTCTTGTAGGATAAATTTACTTATGCTATTTGTCAACTGTGTGATTGTCAAAATAGATGCCATTATACCCTATTCTTTTTAACAGGAACCTAGAGATAATGTTTTCCAAATCTTTGTTGTGGGTCTTCTTGTGCAAAATTTTTAACTTTTTTCACAAGGGAATATCTTCAAATTCTTCCTTTTGCAATACAAGAGCAAAAGTTGGGAGCTAAAGTCCTTTTGATGTATTTATACTGGGGCTGGGTTTAACTCTAAAAAGATTGGTTTTTGGACATCCACCATCAATGATCATTAGAATCTACATGTTCTGGTTGAGTAGGTTTTTTATAGTCTAATTTTACTTAACACAAACATGTACAGCAACTGCTCAGAAGGAGACTTGGTATAAAAAGGAAAATATTACTAACAAATTTCACCTATCTTTGCTGTAATATAACAGTCGTTTTCTACACAATATCTAGTAGTAAGGAACCAGGAGAAAACAGTCTTTAATATCTTGTACAAATTAGGCAAGTGTTACTTGAATTTCCTGAATAACGAGTCCCTTTAATGGTACCTTAAGTTACAGGGATGTCAAACTCTACATCTAGTGATGTATAAAGCACTTACTCCCACTTTACATCCAAACTTCTGAAAAACTTGGTCTCTTGACATCAGCAACTGGCATACTTTCTGAATACTCGTTGAAGTTGAGGATTTTTCACAAGGCTAAACGCATGTAGTATCACGAACCATCCATCGCGATGTCGCTACCATTTGGATTTTGGTTGGCACTCAGAGGGCTTTGTGAGACGTTACCCTGATTATGAGCAGCACCAAAAGTGAATTCCTGTGGAGGAATGTCAAAAGCAGGACGGGCAAAAAGTGAAGGAGCACTAGAATTATTGAAGGCTGGTGCAGGAATGGGGTCGCTGGGCTTTGGGAAGCCAAAGTTGAAGGATGTCACAGGAGAAGGGAAGGCTGGCATGATGGAGCAGGGCTGGTTCTCAAGTAATGCCAAGATCTTTTGCTCGTACTCGTGTAGCTGCTGGTAGACCTCTGTGGACATAAAGAAAAGAAGGTGTCAGAGAGATGCAAAACTAGAAGTAAACTTTTTTACTCATATCAGTTTCAAAGAGCAGCCACAGCCCAAATGAAAAGAAAGGTTGTGTGAGCTTGCAACTCACCAATACAAAGGTTAACGGGCTCTGATCTTCTAATTCTAGAAGTCACTACGCTTGCGCTCATAATGACTTAACTCTATTAGCTTGGTCACAGTTTATTCCATCAAAGATGCACTAATGTTGTGCAGTTTTTCCCATCCCTATGTTTTCGATTTACCATTCGAGTATGAAAATAGCATCCAAAATCAAGATCAACTATCCAACCTCTTTATCCATATGCATACCAGGATTTGTCATCTGACAGATTTGCATTTCTCAGAATGTGTAGAGTTAGTAGCTTAATATTTTAACTTTTCAACTGTATGTAAATGAAGAAATCCTTATAAAGATAGCAGAGTATGTAGACCTTGAGTTAGGTCAACAGAAGGTCTTCGCTCTTTCACCCACTGAAGGCTCTGTGCAAGGTTCCACCTTTTACTTTTCATAAAATAAGCAATTACAATGGCTGCTGACCTATCAAAAAAGCACAAGTCTTTTGAGTTCCACATATAAAAACCTCCCACAACCAAAATGATGGTTTCTGCAAGTACAATCAATTGAAAGCCGCTCCAGAAAACTGCTGTAAAAGTTTACTGCATTTATCATTCTCAGTGAGGAAATATATGTTTTAGCACTAATAGTGGTTTAAGTTTCTGAGAGGAAGCTGAAAAAAAGAGCACAAGTTTCACATCTATACCTTAATTGTGGATAACCACAAAGGGAGAACAAGAGAATGGAGGAGAAAAGGATAAAGCACAAACACGAAATAAAAAGGCAAAACGTAAAAAGGTTTATGTGCAATGATAATCAATCTCCTTACCTGTTTTTGCCTAACATGCAGTGCACAAGAACACGAGCCCTATCCTTTTCACATTGTTCTGCACAAAAAAGAAATATTCTCAGATTAGCCAGCATATTGCCTCCAAAAAAACATGAAAGATCACTGGAGAACAAGCAAGAGGTCATAAGCATGATTTCTACTGTAGCAGTCAAGGCCAAGGTATCTTCTTTAGTAATGATGCAACAGCTAGAGACATGTAAATGGAGGCTTGAACATATTAAATGCTATCATGTACAAATACATGTATAAAGAAACCTTACTAGAATGTTTGGAAAGAAGAAAAACAATATCGTCTTTCCAGGTGAACCTGTTGTAAACAAATCTGTGATAATCAGACATTACATGGCTCAACATTCAACTAGAGAAATCAACCATAGGAGAATAAAACTCAACCTAGTACAGTTATAGCAGTTTAGCTCGCTATGGTTTTCTGTACCTTCAGAGGCAACTGGAAGATGAACTAAAGAGGCAAAGCAGTGGATGAAAACACAAAGAAGAAGACTGTAGATGAGGAAGTGGACCCAGAAGCTGGTTCACAATCTCATGGAAAGCAAGAGGCTATGCCTTCGCGGGGTCGTTTGGTTTGTGGGATAAGGGATAACAACCCCGGGATAAAATACGGAATTATTTCATCCCTTGTTTGGTTGAACTTTTGATTTCAGGATTAGCCGGAATTCTTTATCCCACAATTGTTGTAATATTTTTATTCATATGGTGAAGAATACTCCATTAAACAACATTACAGCCTACATATCAAATTTTGCAATACTAACAAAACTGTTTGGTGATAGATTATTAGTTTGTCAGGCCAGCAATGCCATATGGGAGTGAATGTTGAGCTTCAAAGTGCAACATATCCACAAGACAGGTGTCGTAGAAGACAACCTCTCTACCTTCATAGGTAGAGGCAAGGTCTTCATACACACTACCCTCCCCAGACCCCACTTGTGGGATTCCACTGGGTTGTTGTTGTTGTTGAGGTGTCGTAGAACGCGAATGTTAAAATGGATGTGTGATCATACACGATTAAAATAATCACATTCGGAAAAAGTGCAAGTAGCACCAATGATGGATTAAATCAGAGAATGTCCCTTGAGATGAATTGTTCATGTCCTACGTCAACCTTGCAGATGCACTGGCACCGGTCCAAACATGTAAAATCTTGGAGATTGAAGGTGTTAAAAAGGAACTAGGTAGGCCTAAAATCACATGGAAAAAAGTTGACTATAGACCTACAACATCTTGGAATTCATGCAGAGCTAACAAAAATACGGCACAATGAAAGGAAAGGTCCATATAGACGATACCAATTATTTGGGATAAGATTTTAGTCATCTTAGTACATTACTTTAGGTCCAATGTTCTCTAAGAGTCTTATAGTCTTGTCCGCGATTTATGTGCTAGAAAAAAAAAGTAGAAAACGTCTAGTGCTAGACAACTAGAGAAACCAACAATTTATAATATTGGACAAACACATGCTTAAATGGAATGACATGGACAATGATGATTTATATAACCGACCCCAACTTACTTGTGAGATATAGTTGTATGCATTATTAGTTTGTTCACACAGTTCATCCTCACTCCATAATTTCCAATCAACTAGGTACCTTAAGAGGATTGCAACAGCAAATAATTGACCAAACTAAAGAACTACTTTAAAGCGAAAGGTCTCATAGAGATCCCTACCTTTTCATTAAAAAAAAACAAAAGAAATGTCTCATAGATCTCCAAATCAAGCTTAGATATACTAGGTTTAACAAAGTAAAGAGAATGATACTCACCTAAGAATTGGATATACTAGGTTTAACAAAGTAAAGAGAATGATACTCACCTAAGAATTGGATAGCATCATCAAATGGCAAATTTTGGTCATCTTGAAGGCAGTGATAAGTGAAGGAATTTTTATAAAGATTCTGACAAGCAGGTACTGTCTGCATATAGACAAAATAAAAGTGAATACCCAGTGTCACCAATCAAGAACATGGGCCACAAAGAGCACATGAAAGTCTTGTCATTGAATAATTTCCAAGTACCAGAAAGAAAAAAGAAACATCTAATACGATTCAAGAGAGAAGTATCTAGTTCGTTTATCTGAGTCCATATGAAGGAGCAAAATACTATACAAATAAATATAGAAAGAAAGAAATGTTCATAGTGAGACCAGCATCATTCTTGGGAAAATGTTAAAATGGGACATAGGAAAAAATGGAAACACAAATGTCCCCTCTTCCCAACCCTGCCCCCCCTCCGCCACTGGAAAAAATCTCTCTATGGTGTGCATATGTGTGCGTTTCTGCCACAAGCCAAAGAATCCTTTACATCCCCCCCTCCCCCCCCCAAAAAAAACCCTTTTTTTCTCTATTGAAAACGAGAACAAACATGACCACTACACAAGGAGCACGTTCTTAAATCCCTCACATTCTTCAATATTGATCTCCGCTTATAGATAGTCTAAAGTGCAATAGCTTCTTTTTGTTTACCCATGTGTTCAATTATTCATCCATCTTCTAATATCAATAGAAGTTGCCAGATCAAATAAAAATAACAAATAAAATGATATGATTTACTTCCCCCAGGTAAATAGAAAGATCATAAGTTCTTAAGGAAAACATATCATCTATAGCCATAAAAGGTCTTTTAACCACTGAACAAGTTCCATATAGGATGTCCAAGGTATCCTTTTGCACTGCTTCTATCTCCTAGTGTAGAGTATCATTTAGCAAAATTCGAACCCCTCCCCCTATCCCTCGGGTCTAGTCCAAAGAATGACATGAATTTGGCCAAAGAAACCCTTTTCAAGTCATGTACTGTCAACATTCAACATAACTGTATCTTCTAACATTTCGTCCATGTTGAGGAGGCATTATCCTAACCATGTTTTCCACTTCATAAACTTTAAGACCAACTACAAGTGAACATTAGAATGGAAAGAGGAGAACTAGAATATTTCAGTTTGTTCTAGATGGTAAAGATTTTCTCATCAATATGTTGTGACAACAAAAACAAATAAATAAAAGAAGAAAACAAGTTCCCAATCAATAATGTTCAGACAGATAAAAACAGGATACACTACAGCTGGTCAAGCACTCAACCTAAAAGGAAATTATGCTCCATGTTTCTAAATGGTTTTTGTTTTCTCCTTTTTTGGTAAGTTAAAAACTTACTTATTGAATACAATGAAGGTGCAACAAAAAAAGTCCAAGCTAATATTGAATGACTTATGAGGGCATCTTATTTCCCTTCCCCTCTTGGCTATTCAGAGATAACAGCAATTCCAATCTTACAAGATTGTACCTTATGTCACCATACTCCATAAGTACAAGAACATTCACATGCGATAGCCGTGACAATAACTGCTAAAGTTACAGAGACAACTTTAGCAAGTTCATACTATCTTGATCACTTCTATAGCCCTTAGTATGTTTGGCACATTATTGAATCATGACCTTTTGCCACCAGACAAATAATGCATTTGAAGATGGTCCAGCAGAAATTTTATTATTCGAGTACGTTAAACATTGAAGTTTTCTCATGCACATGCTTAGATACGAGCTTAAGAAGATCTAATCCAATTAAGCAAGCAATGTTTCCCTCAGGCTTCCTGTCATCAAATACTGACGATCACTAGAAAGGTTTTTCAGCAATCAAAACTCATAACTGAGGATTTGAAGAACTATGAACTATAAATTACAGATGAACCAAGCCACTATGCATACCGACAAGCATAAACCTACAAAGAGAACTCCCAAACGCTCACCTAGCACAGGCTGTCATCGGCTCACATTTGCATCCTTCCATTTCTGGCTAAGTGGCAAATACTATAAGTTTCGTTCTTTTTATATAAGTGGTAAACAATATAAAGTTACAAAGAGACATATCCACAGATCCTTTCCTAGAGAAAAGGCTGGTATTCAAATGTAAATAACCAAGGATTAGTCTGCTATAAACAGACTATCCCTGGTTATTTCTGCAATTTTAGCATTTTCTTCGAAGGGCTACAGTATCTGATAGCTGAATGAAGTAGATTTGGTACAAATTGTATTGACACGAAAAATCATTGCTAGTTAGTACCTCATTTAAGATGAGGGTACATTTGCAATTTCACAAAGCTACGGGCAAAAAGAAACTAGATGCTCAAGTAAGAGAGGACCCATTTGCTTCTCCTATGCACCTAGCTGACAACATGTTTATTGTACCCAGTGAGACAATCTTTCCGCAACTGCACTATTCCTATCTTCTACTCCTTCAAGAAGTATCTTCATAAGAAGGAAAGGACATTTTTAACATTAAAATCACTACCCTAATTTCCTGCAACTTTAAAGCACCTAAGGCAAAGCTAGGTCTCAAACTCGTGAATGATTATCCAGACAGTATTAACCGTAAGAAAGGTTTTTTACATTATCCAAACAAAGGCATTGATAAGTATTGAAAAATAAAAATGATAAACTCAATTCCTAGTCTCTCTCCCATCACATCACTGGATCCTGTGTGAGTGACTCGTGGAAAGTGTAAGTGATGTTTGCTTCTTTGTTAATCAAAATATGGCAGGAGTTCTCCTTTTTCTAAATTGAAAAAAAAAAAAAAGAGATGGAAAAAGGTACTAAATGACCAAGAAATTTGGTTACGTTGCCATGTTAGCAGAGGCAAATCCAGTAGATCCAGCATATAAGCAGCAACTGCATTTTGCAACCACTGCTTATAAGCCGATTATATGAGTAAATAAACAGTTTAACCAAAGTTTAATATGTAATAACTCAGACACTGCCTTTAAATCCACTCCTGTATCCTAGCTCCCTCTAGACAAAGTATTAAGGAATTAAAGCCATCAACTTGAGTGATTTCATATCTTAAAAAGCTAATGCAAGAAATTCTAACTAGATCTCCAAATCCCTCAACCACAGGCACACAATTTTGATCTGAGAAAAATTACCTAGGCGGAACAAGTCTACTGATTGCTACTTCACCCAACACACCGTTAAATCTTTCAACTTTTGCTCCTAAAGCAATTTAATCATTCAATCAACAGACTAAGCCTCAACCCCATATTAGTTGGGTTCTTTTTATATGAATCTTTTTCATCCATTCCCCTCTATTTAGTTCCATAACACTCCAAAAGTAACTCAACTCAAAGAATCAATTAATCATGGCTCAAAACCAAATACTAGATGAATCCTCCCGACCCACTCTATCTAGTTCCATTTCTTTCCAAAAGTAACTATTCACAAGAATCCAAGAAATAGCAACCAAAAAAAAATAAAAAAACGCAACAATAATAAATAGTACGTAATGAGTTTAAATACTATGCACGGACAATGTAAAGATCTTTTACACTATCAGGTTACTTATAAGGTAAGCATTAATTCATAATCTAATAAATATGGAAATTGATAATCATTGTATATAACTTAAATCCAATAGTGACAAATTTATTGAGGACAGATTCGTAAAAGAATACTACTAACATTGAGAACACGAGAAATTCCAAGAGTCTTGAGAAGCTCAGCACGAGAAGCATTATCATAGCTACCCAAAAATAGAAATTCAGGCAAGATCTCAGAAGGGAATGCACTGATTTGAATCCCCTTTTCAGAAACAGCAGGCATTCGATGTCCACAGATACCACAAACTTCGCCTTCCTCATATTTGTGATAATGCCCACAAACACCACATGGATTTTCCCTTACCCTTTTCCTCATAATATTGATTGATTTTATTTTGTGAACCAAATTAGAAAAATAATTGATTTGAAGCGAAGTGGGTTTTTGTGGATTTTTTATGGCAAAAGTATAAAGATCTTTGCCCAGTATGCTTTTGGGTGATTTTGCTATTTATAGATATCGGTAGTAACAAGTATAGTATAGTTTTTGGACCGGATTTTGAGAGAGAGATGAGCACGTGTAGGTTGCAATTGCATAGACCGTTAGCCAATAGGTACTAGTAAATGATATGGATAGAATCCTAGCACTAATGTTAACTTAGTATTAGAACATGATGCACCCATCCTATTAAAGAATACTAACTCATTATGATCTATTTATTTGAACATATTAAATCACATTACTTTTAAAAATAAAAAATTCAACTTCCATTTTAATTTCCAATATAATATACCTAATAAAAAATTTATAGAAAATTAAAACAAACGTATCATAATAATATTTTTATTTCTTATTTTTATTACATTGTCGATTAGTACAATCCTAATACATAGTTCTATTTTTTATATTTATCAGTAATATTTTTTGTCTATTATCTACTTACTTTATTTCTTTAATTAATTTAAAGTATAAATGTCCTCTTATTATCTTCATCCTCCGATTTGTATCCCACCAACTCCTCCTCGTCCTCCTTTTGTGCTNATATATATATATATATATATATATATGACATTAACAAAGTAATTCAGTAAAGCATTTTGAACATAGGAAAATCATGCCTCGCTATAAAAGGGGAGGATTAGAGAAAATTTATAGAAGAATGTTATTTCATGGATCTTTATTTTACTCACCAATTATAATCTAATACAAAAATAAAAATAAAAGATATTGTAAAGACTGAGTGATAAATAAATTTACAATCTTCCTCGTGAACAACTTAAATATTATATGAAAATACCTCTATATCTTTCATTTTTAGAAATACTTCAATTTCTCATCGTTGGTTACCAAAAGTGATACATGGACTTATCAAAAGACAACTGCTTGGATGACTAAGCAATTTTAAAAAAGAACACATTTGACCTTCTAAAGTATTGATTTATCCATTTCCATAATTATTCCATTCAAAACTAAATATATAGAGTTGAAAGCTTAAAACTGACTCTTTGCAAGCTCGGTACCTAATTCAAGATAATGGAGTATATAAGGAAATCTTTCTTAAGTCGAACTGATAAGTACCAAGATGAAATTATAGTTCTAAATAAAAATTATAGAGTCTCACCGTCATACCAAATTCACCTTTCCCGCAACTCTCACAGGGATAGTTCTTTCAGCAAAAACTTAATACCACAATTTAAGCAAAATATGCAGATGCCGATTTCCAAAATGTAATTATAAAATTTTAAACAATCTCTTGTAAAGTATCAATACACCTTTTTCGGCAGAGAATGCTTGTATTGGATGTCATTAAATAATTTCAACTTAGATCCAATTATTTTCTCTCCATCTTTGAAAAGCCAAAAAGATCATATAATTAGATGTTCCAATGTCATTTGTTCGACAAACAAAATATACAAATAAAATAGCGTCTAAAATACTATTTAAGAAGAACGATGAGCACTCATATAAAATATGCTTTTAATTGAAAAAGATTTATTTACCTACTACTAAAACATATCATATCTTTATTCTCATAGACTACCTGGTAGCCAAATTCTATAGATGAATATATGCAAGAAAATTCAAATTTGCAAAATCAAAAACTTAATAAAATACATTCAATTTTTATAAGCCATCAATTTCACAATTCATGATTCAATCTTAAAATTTAATTTTTATTTTGACGAAAATATTTTATCGGAGAAAGCAGGATTATTCATTTTCCTTAGAATGCATTAAGAAAATAATCATACATCCACAGAACCTGAAAATACTCTTTTCTAGTGATTTCGATTCTTTCCTATGCAAAAATAAAATCTTGAATTATTTATATCCAATCAAACATGGAAATGTTTTACAGAAAATTGTAAAGCAAAATATTTTTTTAATGAAAAATTGTGTCCAACTCAAATTGTATATCGAACCACAATAAATCTCCATCTAGACTCTAATAAAAGATTTAAATTGGATTAGATACACGCATAAGTGGGGAAAAAAATAAGACATAACTCCAATATTTAAATTACCTAGTAATGAAAAAAATTAATAGCACATAAAATTATGCACATTTTCATCCTGAATAAGTAATTTAAACGTCCAGAAAAGATTGTCTGGTTTCTCGCGATCTAGAACAACTCGAACCTTTAAATTTCAACCTATTTTGGTACTCAATATTTCACTGGTATAATTAATGCTTGCAGCCATATTTTGTAGTATGTCTAATTGATCAAAGGTTTGTTTATTTTGAACTATATGTAAGGTATATAGATATATTTATTCAATGTACCGAAACCAAACAATAAGCAAACTACAGAAGCAAAACCCCATAAAAGAAATTCTCATATAGTATTACAAATCGATGATCATGTAATTTTGTATGGCAAGTGTAAGTAATCATATATTGTCATGTCACAATGGTCTTTTTCTTTTACATATTTTTGGACTTTTGGTCCATAACACGTTTTCGGAAAGAATTTTTTCCTTCCATTTTTATGTCAACAGAATATTTCATACTGTTATAAAATAACAACGGTAAAGTGAATAAACTAAAGATAAGTGTAGAGAAAAACTGATATATCATTGAACTTTCAAACTGATGTACATAATGAACTGAAATGTCCTCTATTTATAGAAGAAGGAAGTTGTTGTGTAAGCTGCTACTGCAAGCTGCTGTGTAAGCTGCTTGTAAGATGCTACTGTACCAGATGTAGATAATCTTCTTCCATGGGTATTGTTTATCCATAACGGAGTACCAAAATGATAAGCTTCTTCAGGAGGCTTATTTTCAATAGAGTACTAAATAGATAAACATATTTACGGTAGTGTCCCATATGGATAAGCTTCTTCAGGAAGCTTATGTACAACGGAGTACTAAATGAACATCCATTATATAATATATATTTATAACACTCCCCCTTGGATGTTCATTAAAAGATAATGTGTCTCATTAAAACCTTACTAGGAAAAACCCCGTGGGAAAAAAGTTCTAGTGAAGGAAAAAGAGTACACATATTTAGTAATACACATTGCTAGGTGCCTCATTAAAAACCTTATAAAGAAAACTCCGTGGGAAAAAATCTTAGTAAGGAAAAAATAGTGCATCGCGTATTTTACTCCCCCTGATGAAAACCTTATTTCAAATATTTGAGTCTCTGCATTCCAATATTGTATACCATCTTCTCAAAAGTTGAAGTTAGAAAAGATTTAGTGAATAAATCTGCCGGATTGTCACTTGAACGGATTTGTTGCACATAATGTCACCATTTTTCTGAAGATCGTGTGTGTAGAATAATTTTGGTGAAATGTGCTTTGTTCTATCACCTTTTATAAATCCTCCTTTCAATTGGGCTATGCATACAGCATTGTCTTCGTATAAAATTGTGGGTCTTTTCTCACATTCCAAATCATATTTTTCTCGAATAAAATAAATTATTGATCACAACCATACGCATTCCCTACTTGCTTCATGAATAACTATTATCTCAGCATGATTTGAAGAAGT